>QLOM01004104.1:0-23866 GCA_003313785.1 Termitomyces sp. MG148 | reverse complement strand
CCGGCGCTTGCCCCTTGCTCGCGCCAACCCCGGGACACTTCGTCTGATCTCCCCACGCCCCCGGCGCACGTCACCTCCTCCCGGCGCCTACCTCCGGTCCTCTCTGAGTCCCGGCGTGCCCGTAGCTGTCCGAGTCCGCTTGGTAAGGCCTCGCCCAGAATTGCTGAGCCCCCGGGTCAGCGGAACCTGACAACATGGTGCATTGCATCGATGGTGTTGCGACCGGGTTGACCGCTGAATTGTCCCGCAGGAAGCATGCCATGTTTTTCTGCCAGGTAAGAAAGGTCAGCTGCGACAATGGTTGAAAGGAGCTTCCCTAAGGTGTTGAGGAGCCCAATGGGCTGGTAGGCCTTAGCCTCCCTGTAACTCGGTTTGCCTGGCTTGCGGAGAATGAGAGTAGTGGAGACAAGCCAGGTGTCGTGATAGAGATCGAGTTCTAAGACTGCGTGGAAGATGTAGAAGAGGTGATTGATGAGCGTGTCTGCACATTTTCACCAGACTATGTTGGGGATCCTGTCAGGACCCAGGGCCTTATGCGGCTTTAGTCTGGCAATGGCAGCAAGTATGCGCTCCCGTTTAAAGAACCTGACGTCTGGCAGGGGTTTAGGGTATACGGAGGGGGGAATAGAGGGGGAGAGAGGGAGGGGAGGAAAAAGAGACTTAGCTAAGACCTCCGCTTTCTGCATGCTTGTTGTTGCAAGTTCCAGCATATCATCGCGCATAAAGGTTAGCTCCAGAATTCTGTCGCAGGGCATGTCCGTGGGCTCATGCACCACGTACTTGTTCGCCAAGTAGATCTGCCTAGCGTCAATGTTCTCAAGCCAGTCTGTCCAGTGGTCCTGCTTGGCTTTGCGGATGTTCTCGGCCATGAGCTTTGAGAGGTGCGCCGCCTCGGCAGCCACTGGATGGTTAGCAATATCACGGAATTTGTAGGTGAGGTTGTTCGCCTTAGAGCGGTCTTTTTTCAGAGCCGTCAGCTCCTTTGTCCACCACCTCTTGGTGTGTGGGCAGGGGGATCGCATGGGTACAATCTTCTCATCCGCTATGACCTCCTGAATTAGCAAGGTTAGTGTTGAGACTTTGGAGTCAAACTCCTGCTTAGACGTGATCCGACAGGCCGGGGAGCGGGAGTCGAGTTTCTCCTTCAGTGTAAGGGCGACCTCTGGAGGCTATGGCTCAGTCACACAGCTGGCAGAGGGAAATCCAAAGTATATTAAAATATATATAGGTAATACAACAATAACTACTCACCTGGCAGAGGGAAATCCAAAGAGAACAAGTCTAGGGATTCCCTATGCCAGGAGTAACGCTTCCAAGGCTCCAGAAGCGTGGGAAGTAACTGTATAGTATGACAAAAGCCACAATAAAATTTATAATCTAAAAAAGGAAAATCTCCGAAAATAATCAAAAACTCGGAAATTGCCATTGCCAGAGGTCATGCACATGTCTCATGTGACTTGCTTAGTAATTTGGAGGCTAGCCTCGAGATGACTAAGCCTCTGGACGCTTACTAAGCCTCTGGAAGCGGTGGCTACACTTGTTTGAATGATAACTAAAGAACCAGAGCACTTCAAGGGCTGAGAATAGTACCAATAGATAGTGTTGAAGGAATAGAAGCAGTAAAGTAAAAGAGTGACAGCAGAAATAGGGAAATAAATAGAGGAAGAATGAAAGAATAAGCAGTGGAAGAAGAGAGAAATGAGGAGTCCCTTGACATTCAGAGAGTTGGAGAACTCTGTCCAGTCCACCTCGCAGAAGTTCTTGGTCGGGGAAGGAGTGGAGCGTTGTATGGGAAGCTTGATCACGGTTAGTATAGGCATATGGTCAGTGATGGGTGGGCACAGAGAAGGATCCACTCTGCAAGTGACGACTGGGTCCGAGGCGCCGCAGTGCCGCAATACGTTGTCAGGGCGTGTTCACCGGTTCCGAGCAGTGCACAGAGTGGGGGTGCCTGGGGGGAGAACCAGCTCCATGTCATAGTCACCCAGTAACTGGATCAGAGTGCGCATGTCTTCGTCAGATGAGTTAAGGTGGCGATTTTTGACTGTCTCCCACATGGGGATGATGCCAATTAAAGTCCCCTAACCATAGCATGTGGTCAGTTGGCGCAGGACATGCCAGTTGGAGGTAGGATGAGAGATATGAGGAGAGGGAGATTAGGCTGAGATCGTTAGTGCAGTCATTGTAAACGTTGAAGAGGGCTAGGTGGCCCTGTGTGCCCTTAAATCTTATTGCTGTGACATCTGTGGAGGGTACATCCAGGAAAGTGTATGAATCTGTCGGGATGTTAGCATTTATTAGGAGGATGGATCGCGTACGAGTGCTCCCGTTGCGTCGGTGAGATCAAGGGTAGTGGACTACCCATTTGGGAGTTGCGCGCGTGTTTCTGAGCCCATCGAGGAATGGTTCCTGCAAGGCAAGAACATCCCAATCATCTGAGTGAGCTGTTGCAAGTAGTGCCTCCTGAGCCACGCCAGACTTGTGGATATTTTGCTGCCAGATTCTTATCCTTGTCAAGTTAGGTCGGTGTTCAGTCATTGGCTCACTACAGGGTTCTGGAAGGGCCTGGGTGCTGCTGTCTCGGAGTCGCCGGTGTTCTGTTGCCATAGGCTCGTGAGCATGGACTGGAAGTGGGACAAGGCAGGGGCGTCTGGATTGCTGGAGTGGGTCATCCACAGAGTGGGGGAGGGAGTGAACTTTGAGAGTTTTTTGGGATTGAGCACCCATGTACTAGGATCCACAGTGGAAAAGTACAGCATACTGTTCTCTGGGTAGCGAGTATCCAGGTCCTCACAGCGTGCCTTGAAGATTGGGCAGGTTTGAGATGAACTTGAGTGGGTAGAACCATCTCTGCAGAAGACGCAGCAGGGGGCGGCCCCAGAGGGGCAGTTGTCAAAAACATGATCAGCGCTAGCGCAGAAGGAGCAATGCTCTGTACCTTTGCAGTTTGCGTGGATGTGGCCAAAGCCTTGGCATTTGTTACACCTGATGGGTTCGCAAAGGTCTTTCCGGACCACTACTAGGTGGCTGGCAATGAAGATTTGTTCCCTGAGCAAGTAGTTGGCTGCCTGCGCCGTGTTGCATAAAACCCTTAGGGAGGCAACAGTTTGGCCTAGGTGGCGGCGGTCCGCTCTTTTCAACCAAGAGGCGGAGGTGATGCTTCTGGGTGGCAGATTGTTCTCGCTCTCGATGTCAGCTAAGTCTGCAGTGCTAGAGGGATCAAAGATCCCTCCGCAAGGTACAAAACGTATGACAAGGGCAAAAGTCCTGTCAGCAATCCGTGCAGAGTCCCCCAAGCATGTCTTGGCAAGTTCCTATACAGAGTCCTGTGCGTAGTTTCTGAACCTCGTGGCCAAATCTGCGGTGTCAAACTTGAGGAGGTACGCACCCCGTTTGAGCCACAAAATTCCTTTGAGTAGGGTTCTTGTGGGTGGAGGGGCAACACTGTCCACTGAAGCGAGGTCTGCGCACAATTTGTCAACCTCTGCAAGCAGTTTGTTGATGCGTGTGTGCAGATCTAGATTTGCCTTTGGGGAGTGGTCGACCGGGGCATCCAAGGCCGTCGTATCAACCGCAATCAGAACCGTTTTTGCCTCGTGGAGGAGTTGTTGCTGGAGCTGGGTGTGCTGTGTTGGGAGGTTGGGGTTGTCTTTGGTCAAGATGGAGGGTTTGGTGGCAGTTACTTCGGCCCAGGTGGGGCGTTTGGGATTTGTCATTGGTGGAGTCGTCGAAGCATTGGTTAAGGCTTCTTTGATGGAGGTGGTAGCTGACAGCAATTGGGTCGAGACGTCCTTGAGGGCTAGGGTGGTTTTGGCCTGGGACATGCCATTCGCCATGGTGAAGTCAACTGAGGCTGTCATACGGCCGATGGCTGGGTTGACATGTTCGATGACTCTGGACGCAATTTTATCAGCAAGGGAATCAGCAAGTACGTCACCTGTGTCTTGTTCCATCAAGAGCACAACAGCTAGGACTGCGTTCTTGGCGTCGCCATCAATCCTTTGGCCTTTTGAGGATATGGCCGCAGTCATGAGCACACAAGCAAGCTTCATGCAATTGTATTGTTCACCGGCTAGAACCCAGCCTTTGATCTCGAGCCACCGTTTTGCGTCTGCCGCCGATTTGATCGGACCTCCCTGAGCCTGTATTAAGGCGCTGAATTCAGAACGGGTCGGAAGCTGGAGGGGGCTTGGGGTCTCTGCTCTGCTGGCACCACCAAGCGAGGGCCTGGGAGGTTGTTTCGAGGGGTGAACCATGCCGTTGGAGGCACAGTTGGGTGTGGGTTGGTGTGGGTGGCCTGTTGAGCCGGAGGAGGGGTGGTTTGAGCTAGGATTGGGCAGAAATGTTTGTATTTGCTAACTATTGACTATGACCAGCCAGGACCATGAGAGGGCAGGTGATGGTTATAGTGCAAGAAGCGGTCCCAGTTGTTGGGCTTTGCTCCCAAACCCCCCAAACCCAGTTCTCGCCATAACCTCACTGTGTTCAGTTATGGCTCCACATATGTACAATTACTCAGTCTCTGCCATAACTTCACTTTGTTTGGTTATGGCTTCTGTAGCACTAAGTGAGTTTCTAGTCCTCAGTCTCAAGAAGAAACTCTGTTCCACCTGTAGTACTAAGTAAGTTTCTAGTCTACAGGATAGGGTAAGTAAAGATATTATTGAAGTAAGAACTAAATAACATACCCTTAGTCTCAAGAAGGAACTGAGGGGCCAAGACCACAAGCATATACCACATAAGCAGTCCAGTGGCTGAGAGAACTGTATAGTACAATTGGGCTTGATTGTACTAGAGAAGTAAAGTAAGAAAATAAAATAAAGAAAATAAGAAAGAAAACAAAACCAGTTTAATAATTGAGAGATGGTAATCTAGCTGGAAGTAAGAGGTAAGCCGCTGCCACAGCAAGAGTCTATTCCAACACTCCCCCAGACTTGAGCTGGGGCTTTAACCCAAGTAGGTTGATGAGATGTGAGTGAATGGTGTGACTAAGAGGTTTTTGTCAGGGGACTTCCATTTCTGGAAATTCCTTTTTCAGAACCCCAGAATTCTCCAGGGATTTCTGGAGATCTCTGGGATACCCCCACACCTTCTGAGAAGTACTCTATAGTTGTTTCCATGCCTCCATCACCCGCGCTGATGTGCCGTGCTATGGCAGAAGGATCCTTAGACTTGTTCTCTTTGGATTTCCTTCTGCCAGGTGATTAATTACTTCCTATTGTATTATTCTGTCTCTAATAAAACTTTGGATTTCCCTTTGCTAATTGTGTGACTTAGCCACAACCTCTGGAGGTTGCTCTTACAGCAGAACAAGTCTCCTAACCCTAGTCTGGAAGCCTCCGATAGCCACCAAAATTCTTTGGGCTCCTATTTGTTGCTTCTCTACTAGGCTTAAGCACCAATGATATCTATGTTTCAGCCAGCCACTTTAGAAGCTCTCCCAGATGCCACAGCCTCTGGCAAGGAAGCCTAGACCCATCTGCTCCATCTAGAAATGCAGGTGCAAATTACTCAAGCCTCCCTTACCCAGCATACTACCAAACTCACCCACCTTCGCCAAACTACCAAAACCATCTCCAACTCCCTCTGCATACTTCTCAAACACCTTGCTCTGGTAGCAACCAACCCTTTGCTGCCTATCTTGCCAGTGCAACACCCTCACACCATGCGATCTCCTCCCCTGGCACGGGAGCATTCCAACATTCCATGCCCAGCAATCTTCAATGTGTACAATGGTGACTGCGTGTCTGAAGAACATTTCTTCCAATCCTGCATCACCTACATCCAACTTTGCGGTGACAAATTTGTTTCTGACAAGCCAAAGATTGCATGGGTTCTGTCTTATATGAAGTTGGGATGGGCAGCCACCTATACAATGAGGGCTTTCTGACACCCCGGTAGCGTTGGAAGCTTTGCGGACTCCAAGTTCAAACACAGGATTCTGGGATGAGTTTTTTCTCTAGAATCTAGCCAAAACCGCTGCATTGGTCCTGCAAGACAGGGATCAGTACAGCCAAGGGAAGCAATCCCTGGATGAGTACATCGACTCGTTCTGTGCGCTGGTAGAGCAGGCTGAGTACCCCAATGGCCTGCAGCTGTGCCTCACCTTTTGGGAAGGGCTCCATTCAGTCCTGATAGAGCACATTGACAACCTCATGAAAGGATGCCCAGCAAACAATTAGATCCTGTTGTGGTATCAGGTGGCTCGGGAGCAGTGGCAGCTCATGGAGCTCAAAAAAAACCTCTGCAAGGCTGCCATCCCCACTCCTTCCTTATGCCTCCCCGTTCTGCTTACCTGTTGACCAATGACTCTGCCCCTAGCAGCGCCTTCGACACCCCTGGTATTGCCTCTGGGCACCCCAATGGACGTGGACACTTTTCAGCAGCACGCGCCTCTTCTGTTCTTGTGCCGACGCTGCGGCGCACAGGGCCACTTTGCTTGCCACTGCCCCTGGGGCCTGGAGGTCTGCTATCTGTCTCTGGAGGAGCAGGAAGAGCTGCTCTTGCAACTCCTGATGGTCCGTGATGTGGCTGGGACCCCTTCTCCAGATGCCCCTGCCCTAAAAAGCACACACAAGGCCTCTCTTGTTGCTGGAGAGTCGGAGGAGTTGCAGGAGGGTTTTAGGGATGTGGCAGGTGAAAAGTATGCCCCCGTTGCCTAGTGCTAACTGGTTTGTATGTTTGTTGGTAGAAGAAATCAATACAACTTCTGTTGACAACTCAGTCCCCTCGACCATAAACACTTTCCCTGATGTACTCCATGGCTCTCCTAAGCCCTCTTCAACCCCTCCCTGGGCACAAACTCCTGCTTGGGAGCGCCTCCTCCTCCATTGCTACGTCATAGCATCCACTCTGTTGCCAAACTCGCTCTGGATGGCACTCGTAACAAAGCGAAATCCATCAAGTCCGTAGTGGACCTTGTCCTGCACTACAAGTCCCATGTAGAGCACACTACCTTTGCAGTTATGAGCATTGGCAAACAGGAGATGATCCTGGGATTCCCCTGGCTCTAGGAGCACAACCCAGAGATTGATTGAGCCTCAGAAGAAATCAGCATGAGTCGGTGCTGCCAATGTTGCACCACGTGTGCAGACAAAGTGAAGAAGGAGCAGCGCACCATGATGCAGGAACATGCAGCTATCTGGGCATGCTGAGTGGGATACCTTCCATTCATGGATCTCGACCTGCTGGACCCTCTGCTTCTGGCGTTCTCTCATAGAGAGGCCCTCTATGAGGATAACAGACATAGTGGAGAGGACCCTAGCCAGGAAGAAGGAGCTAGAGCAGTATCTCTGGCTATTCTGCAACAAGCAACAGGATGACTGGGATGAGCTCCTTCCTGAGGCAGAATTCCAGTACAACAACCATGTTCACATGTCTATGCAAGTTTCCCTGTTCTTCTTCAACACTGGCTGACACCCTTGGATGGGCTTTGAACCATGCACATGCTGATTGGAGAATGAGTCGGTCAATGACTTTGTTGACCCCATGTAGAAGGCACAGGAGGAGGCTAAGGCCATGCTGACCAAGGCAAAGGACAACATAGTCCAGTACTACGATTGAGAACGGACTCCGGCTCCCTAGTACAAGCTCAGAGACTGTGTTTACCTAGATGCCTCTGATATCACCACCACTTGACTCTTGCAGAAGCTCTTGCACCAGCAACTGAGACTGTACATGGTTGAGTGTCAGGTAGGACTCCTCACCTACTGGCTCTGATTGCCTGTCAGTATGCGTCGACTGCACTCCGTCTTCAATGTGATCAAGCTCTCGCCTGCTCTGGATGATCCCATCCTGGACCAACAAGCTCCCCCTCTGCCACCTTCCGTCCTCGCTGACAATGGAACAGAGTACAAAGTGGAGAAGATCCTGGACAGCTGCCTATTCTGATGTAAACTACAGTACAAGGTCAAGTGGAAGGGCTACAGTATTGAGGACAACTCCTAGGAACCCGCCAAAAACGTTCACATGCTTGCCCTTGTCCAAGACTTTCATCATGACCACCCCGGGGTATTCTGAGTCATCCGTGGCCTCTACCCCATTTTCCTGATGGACCATGTGGTTTACAATCTGTTCTACTCAGTATGTCAAGACGCCACACTCTAGGGGAGGGTGTAAAGGGAACGCTTAACGTCTGCAGAACTCCTTCCACAGAGTCGGCGATGCAAGGGGCAAGCAAGAGTCAAGCAAGCGCAGAGGCGGACAGGAGTTGGGCAAGAGGCAAGCAAGGCTAACAGAGGGTTGGACGGCACTAGATAAGCTTACGGTTGGTTCAGTGGATAGGCCAGAAGAACACTGCTATTGTTTAGCCTGGAGATATTCTATTCCACAGGCTGCCTATATATACTACATCAGTGGCTGTGCTATTACTAATACTGTTTACTAATTGGGCCCTGGTATGTAAAGGAGTATAACTAACAATAATTGATGCTGAGTAAGGTCCAGGCATATGACTCATTAAGGCTGACTACTACAAGACAAAAGGGGAAAGAATGGGCCGAGCAGCCAGTTGGATCTGCTAAGAATAGGTGTATCTTTGGACTAAGCTTGGAACAGGGTTGGACATAGTTCGGAGACTGGTCCCCTGACAGGGGGAGGGTGATGTCAAGGGACTTCCATTTCCGGAACTTCTATTTTCAGAACCCCAGAGTTCTTCAGAGGGTTTTGAAGATCTTCAAGACACTCCTGCACCTCCCAGGAAGTACTGTATAGTCATTCTTATGCCTCTGCCACTCACGCTGATGTGCCATGCCACAGCAGAGGGTGTAAGGGCGACCTCCGGAGGTTGCGGCTAAGTCACACAACTGGCAGAGGGAAATCCGAAGTGTATTAGAGACAGTACATATTACAGGGAAATAGCTAATCACTTGGCAGAGGAAAATCTGAAGAGAACAAGTCTAAGGATTCCTCTGCTACGGCGTGGCGCATCAGTACGGGGGCGGAGGCATGAGAACGACTGTACAACATCTCGGAGAAGTCCGACGACTGCAAGGGAGCATCCCAGAGATCTCCGGGATGGCCAGAAAAGGAAATGGCCGGAAAAGGAAGTCCAGGGGTCCCGGAGATCTCCGGGATGGCCGGAAAAGGAAGTCCCCTGACAGAGGGATCCTTAGACTTGTTCTCTTTGGATTTTCCTCTGCTAGGTGATTAGTTACTTCCTATTGTATTATTCTGTCTCTAATAAAACTTCAGATTTCCCTCTACCAGTTGTGTGACTTAGCCACAACCTCTGGAGGTCGCCCTTACAGTTTTGTGAACAAGTCAGCAGGATTTTGGGTGGAGGGAATATGACTGACATTGATATTGCCCTGCTTAACATGCTCACATATGTAATGGTGGCGAATATTGATATGTTTAGCATGAGCATGTCTTTTAGTGTATAGAGTAAGTGAAAGTGCAGACAAATTGTTGACATGGAGGGTGGCTGGCAAGGTCTATGGGAGGCTAATGTCTGTCATGACCCAGTCATTTCTTTTGCCCCCCCTCTGCCCTTTGCCCACATCTAGGATTGAACCCTGATCCTGACCCGGCCTCTCTTCTACGTACACACAATTTCCACACTAACACATTACGCATCAGTAGCACATCACTTTCCTGACCTCCCTTCCTCATTTGGCCACCCCCTTCCAGCCCCTGTCACTCTCCATGCCCCCATTAAAACAAGTATTCTGCCAACTCTGGGGCCTGCCCCTGCATGCTCCCTGTCACAATCCGCTAACCTTGCAGCCAGCCCCAGACCTTGCTGCTACCCCCAGAGGTCCCAGAGAACGACTTCCTCACCAGCCCACATCCTCGGACCAATCCTTGCCAGTGATCTTACTCCCACAACCATCACTAATGCCACCGTCAATCACCCTGGCCATCACTGAGTGTTTCCAAGAAGTCATGCAAACCCTCTGGACATCACCAACTTTTCCCAGACATCGCCAGCCCTCTCCAGCAATCATGCCATCATGTGCATTACCCAGCCATCACGTCATCCCTCTCATGCATCACTGCTCCTAGAAGCCCCTGATGCTGCTGCCATCTGATCACCACCAATACCCATCACTCTAATCAATTGTAACCAACACTCGCCAACTCATATAGAGTCCCGGAGCTGCGCTCAGACCCAGAGATCAAGGAGTTGGCCCAGGACATACCTGCAAGGGTACTTAAGTGGTAGGATAGGGACTTAGTTGGTAGTCTTGATATTTGCATAACACACACCGTATTGTTGCCCCATATTCTGTTTCATGCTCTTGAATCTATTCCTGCTTGTGTTTTGTGACTCTGCCTCATATTGTGCCCGTTTTTAACTCTGTTTTGTCTTGTGTCTCGTACTCGTCTTGAATCTCTCGCCTTGTACTCTCCCTCTCTCTCTCTCTTGTGACTCTTTCTTGGTTTAGTCCCAACTTGTGTTTCCTTTTCCCCTTACAGCTTCCGACTCCCTTCAAGTCTTGGCCTTGTTCCTAACTACACTCTGGGTTTATTTCTTCATATCTCTCTAAATCCCAGCCCAACTTTATCTAATCTCGCCTCGCCCGCTTGGCTCAAATTGTAGAGCCCGTAACTTTCCCCACCTCACTTCCCTTAATTGACATTGCCTCTGGACTTACCGAATCCTCCATGCACTTGCTTTCTGTCTCATGGTTTGCTCTGGAGATCCTTTAAATGCCCGTGCTTGTCCCAGAGCATAGTGTTTTACTCCCAGAGTCCTTGTAGGTCCCAGAATTGTACACCGGAGCTATTGCATCTTCCTGTAAGGGTCTTGCCCAGTAGACTGAGCCCCCACAGTCAGCAGAATCTGACACTCCCAGCCTTCTCTGAGTATATAAGGCTTTGACCTCTTAGTCGGTCCTTAGTCTTGGTATTAACTATAGTTCTGACTTATTTTTTTCTACTCTCTATCTCTTTCCTTTCTTCCTCTCTCAATAAACTTGTTCTCATCTCAATTTCTTGTCCAATCTTAAGTTCCAGATCTCTTTCACTTGCGCTTGACCTCCGTTGCCACTCTGGTTGAGCTACAACCATAATTGGACTATTTCAAAGTACTTCAGATTACTTCTCCAAAGCCCTCTGCAGCCCCTATCGCCCCCTATCGCCCCTCTAACTAATGGATTCATTGCTCTACAGCAAGCCCCTGGGTCAGTGGTCCCTAACATAATACCAAGACTCTCCTCACTCATTGAAAGCTTGAATGGTAACCTATGCCCAAAATTATATACCTTCTGTGACCTACTCTGTTGATGCCTATAGGCATCTCCTAGCTGCATACTATCCTCCTAACACTTTTTCCACTACTCCTCCACACACCCAACAATACTACCCTGCTTCTGTGCCATATGCAAATTGGTACTAGTAGGCAAACACTCATGGAAACCAGTTTGAGCCCTTGGTTAGCCAGGGCCTGACTCTTGATTGGCACACCCAGGCCTCCTATCACGCAATGGGTCTCAATTCATGGCCCCACTCAGAGGAACACCTGGGCACTCTGCAAGCACACTGGAACACCCTGGTCTCTGCAAGCACAGGTCTGTTTGCGGCTAGGGTTAGCATGGAGTATGCTTTAGAGACTAACCATCTTCTGCGCACTCCCGCACACTTTTGCCCTCTCTGGTGGAGAGACGTTGCAGCTCCAGCTGTACCAACTCCCCCTTCCCCCCTTTGAGCAAGACAACACACCTGAGAAGGCTAGAGAGCTGTTGCTACAATGACAAAAACAAGTAGCGGACTACATGCAACAAAGGGATGAGATCCTGAAGTTGTTCCACATTTTGGGTGCAGAGCTCATTCAAAGAACTCAGACTCTGTTTAGAGGTCTTGGACTACCAGAGGCAGAGGGTAACACAGAAGATTGCACAGACCAGCTGTTGAAACTCTAGGGGCGTTATGCCCAGGGGACTCTACTAGCACAGGAACGTAATCGACTGCATGATGACTCCACTCTGTGAGAGGAGCTAGCCTTACTTGTCAAAGAAATTCATGTATCTGCTTTGCCGGAAAGATTTGAAGACCCCAGGAATGCGGTGTACTTGTTCCATGTCCAATGTAACCCTTGGGCTGCAGGAGTTTCTTAGAGCAAAGATCCTCCTCCAGAGGCAGAGCAGCAACACCATCAAAACTGCTCTGTGACCTTAATCCTGGGGGAGGACTCTTTGAACAACCCGCTGCTTGTATAATAGGCCTCTTGGCGCAGTCCTGGGCTAACTTAGTGCCTAGTTTCAGTGCTTTCTGGACTTGGAGATAGTCAATGGGCCTCATTCTCTTGGTAAGGGCAGCCCAGGGATCCTAGAGGAACAACAACAGAGCTGGTTCTACTGACACTCTCTGCTATGTCAACCCTCAGGACACCAACATTGGTCCCCAGACTATTCTCCCAGAAAACCAACCCCCATTGGAAACAAGACACTTCATATTTGAGTGCCAACCCCTCTTCTCCCTCACACCTTGACTGAGATAAAAATTGTGCCCCCTGTTGGGCCCTCTGCATTCTTCTGCTAACAGGCAAGTTCCTCCTCTAGGTCCTCCTCCCCTCTGCTTTCTCCTCCCCTTTGCTTCCTCCTCCCTTGCCCCCTCCCCCACCTCATGTCCCACATTCTCCTCCTCCCAATTTCTCTCATTTCCCTCACCTCCCTCCCCTTCATAACCCTCATCTCTTCTCCTTCATTTTCTAGCCCTTTCCTTTCCAGCCTCCTCACCCCCCCATCCCTCCCCTGCCAACTCTCTACCTGGAGGACTAGGATATGGACAAGGACTCCCTAATGGACCACCTGGCGGCCTCCCACTCTCTTGGACTCCTAGAGCCCCCTTTCAGTCTGGGAGAAACTCCGTCAGGCAGAGGGCCTCAGCTACTCCCTGGTCCCTTTCACCACCCCCTGCTTGGATGCCAGGACCTCCTTCTACAGGTGGGGGACCTCTCGGAGGTTTTCAGGGAGGTCCTCCTGGAGGAGGCCCACTAGGCAGGGGACTCCTCCAGCTCTTCTGAGGGTTGGGAACTAGCGATTGGTGCGTTCTTGCTGCAGGGCACCCTTGGCAACCACTACTATTACTACTACAATGCCAATGGCTCCACATGGAACAATAACAATCAGGATGCTAAGGTATGTGATGCTTTTGCTTGAGAAAGATGGCTGGATATCTCAAAGCCAGAGATGTTTAACAGTTATAACCCCCAAAAGTAGCGTACCTTCCTTGTGCAGTGCCTCAACACCTTTCAAGGCAAGGCACACACATATGCCAGCAACCAGGCTCTAGTGGTGTTTGCCTCCTCATACTTACAAAGCATCACCCTCGACCACTACACTGCTGTCCTCTGCTACAATTTCCGTCACCCCCTATTTTCTGACAAGTAACATTTATACAGGAGTTCTCGGAAACGTTTGGCATATATGACACCACTGCCAAAGCTGAGAAGAACCTGGTAACCTTAATAATGTCCTCTGATGAACAATTCACCACCTTCATTGTTTAATTTGAGAAAGAGGCCTATGAGACAGGCTGAAACTACAATGCTCTTTGGTTCCAACTCCACAGCGCCTTGCCAGAATGCATCCATAGCGTCCTCTGCATTGTGCCAAAGCAGCCCTCCTACAAAGGCTTCAAAACTCTTACCACTCAGATTGATCAATGTCATTGGAAAGACCAGGCCATCTTGTTGGATGCCCGCCACCCTGGAGAAGTGTCAGCTGCATCAGGAGATTCCAAGTGGCCATGCCCCTCATTCCCCCATGCCCTCATCGGAAAGCCCCTTGCTTGTCAGGGTAGTGCCCTCCCAGCTGCAGAGGCCAATGCTGGGGACTGCAGCTCTCATCCAGCAACCTGCTTGACAGTTCATCTGCAGGCTGCAGAGCTCGGGGAACAGGCCAATGAACTCCTGATGTAAGGGCAACCTCTAGAGGCTATGGCTCAGTCACACAGCTGGCAGAGGAAAATCCAAAGTATATATGAGTAATACAACCATAACTACTCACTTGGCAGAGGGAAATTCAAAGAGAACAAGTCCAGGAATTCTCTATGTGGCCAGCAAAAGACTTCAAGCGCAATGTGAGGCAAATAGAGCTGCACATGATTGGGAAGTGCCTGATCAGGATGCCAAGGACCCCGATCAGTAAATCTGGATCTGGCAAACATTGCATCAGTGGATGACGTCAAATATTTCTTAACTACTGCCCAGAATCTCCAGGACATCCCTACAACACCTGACATCAGTGATGAGCCTTGAACATGGACTGAAGCAAAACAATCAGGCAATGCAAGCCAATGGGAAGCAGCCTACTGTGATGAACTTAACTCTCTCTGAGATATGGGTGTGTATCAATTAGTTCCTTGATCTGCAGTCTCTGCCAGCCAAACGGTGAGACCTAGATGTTCTGTATTCAAGATCAAACACAATGTGCATAGGAATGCCATCAGATTCAAAGTGAGACTGGTCTTCTAAGGCTACAAACAGATCTATGGACACAACTACACAAAAGCCACCTCACCGACTGCATGCATGGAATCCTGGCAAATAACTTCATTTAGCAGCGACTAAGGGATGAGATGCAACCCAGGGCCTTAAGGGCTTCCATCTGGTATTCCACGTACGCCTCCTCAACAAACACGCCCCAGACCCCTTTTCTGGCCAACGACCCAGTAAACTCCTGCCAGTCAAGATTGAAGGCAAAGACTACTACAAAGTCGATCAAATCCTTGACTCCTGACTCATTCGGGGCTGCCCCCATTACTTAGTACGATGGAAGAGATACAGATCCAAGGATGACACCTAGAAACCTCAAAAGAACCTTGCTAGCGCTCCTACCAAGCTCCGGGACTTCCACCAACAACACCCTGACTGTAAGGGGAATGCTTGACGTCTGCGAAACTCCTTCCACAGAGTTGGCAATGCAAGGGGCAAGCAAGAGTCAAGCAAGCGCAGAGGCAGGCAGGAGTCAGGCAAGAGGCAAGCAAGGCTAACAGAGAGTCGGACAGCGCTAGATAAGCTTATGGTTAGTTCAGTGGATAGGCCAGAAGAACACTGCTATTGTTTAGCCTGGGGATATTCTATCCCACAGGCTGCCTATATATACTACATCAGTGGCTGTGCTATTACTAATACTGTTTACTAATCAGGCCCCAGTATGTAAAGAAGTATGACTGATGCTGAGTAAGGTCCAGGCATATGACTCATCAAGGCTGACTACTACAAGACGGAAGGGGAAAGGGTGGGCCAAGCGGCCGGTTGGATCTGCTAGAAATAGGCATATTGTTGGACTAAGCTTGGAATAGGGTTGGACGCGGTCTGGAGACTGGTCTTTTGACAAGGGGTCAGAGAAGGCAATTGTGTAGAGGGAGACAACATGGTGGAGGGGAAGAAAGACTAGAAAAAATTGAGAAGTTTTTTCTTCCTCGCCATTTTTCTTACTTCTGCATGAGCTTCTTGATGACCATCAAACTTCAAATTTGACTCTCATGACAAAGCTGCACCGCCACAATTGACTGATGTCTCAAGAGTCAACACTAAGGGAGGGGTGACGTTACAACCTGCCTGACTTTCTCCTGGGCCTGAGCTCCGGTCCCGGCACTCTCAACGTATTTCCCGGCAACAACTTTTGTGACTATCCAACCCTGGGATAAGACCAGCCAGACCAACAACATGGCCATCAC
Source organism: Termitomyces sp. MG148 (assembly GCA_003313785.1). Lineage (NCBI taxonomy): Eukaryota > Fungi > Basidiomycota > Agaricomycetes > Agaricales > Lyophyllaceae > Termitomyces > Termitomyces sp. MG148. The sequence goes on along the minus strand of QLOM01004104.1, from coordinate 8,239 downwards.
GTCACACTGCGGCAATCTCCAGCGCTTCCCCAGACATCACCAACGATCCTGGGCCCCTCCGGAACATCACCAACATTCTCTGATGGCTCCCGTACATTACTAGCACAACAGGCAACCTCATCTGCATCATTCCTTCCATCATGCCCATCATTCACTGCATCATGCATCACTCCAGATCAATCTGCCATCCTGTGCATCATTCACCACATCATGCCTTGCACATGCTCCTGCCAGTTGCGCAGCACTAATGCCACAACTCCCAAAGCAACAACGCCACTGCTGCACCCCAAACTGACACTTGCGGGCCTCCTTTGTCTACTCCTATGTCCCCCGGGCCGCCACTGAAATCCCAGAGTCCATCCTCAGACCCAGTACTCTTAGCATACCATAGTATATAAGCACCACCGTAGCACCTTGTACTGTAGTCTTCATATTGCCTAAGTATTTCTAGTGTCTCTGGTTTTGTCTTGTCAGCCTTGTACTTGTCATATCTCATTGTTTCATACTCATCTCTATCACATTGTCTTGTACTTGTCTCTAAATCTCTCATATTGTGTCTTCTATACTTCTCCCTTCAATCCATCTGTTTCCTGCCTTTTCTTTTCTGCTCTGTCTCTTTTTGTTTTTCTATCTTGGCCTTTGAGTCTCCAATCTTCCACTTAATTGGCTCTGTGCAGCTCCGCCTCCCTACCGCTTGGCTCCGCACTCATTTAACCTTAAAATAAAACTCTAACCACATGAACCTTCTTTGCATCCCCTGCGCCGTGAAACAACTGCCGGCACATCCTTTACTGATCATCTCAGACCTTCCCCATTTAGTCTATTTTGCCCCGGTGCTTGCTTCTTGCTCGTGCCTCCCACTGCACTTTCTGTTGCATTCTGCCCAGCTTTCCCCTGGCTCAGGGTGTGTTAAATTCATGAGCCCTGAGTTGACGGGACCATGAAGTCGTAAGGGGGTGCGCATATAGCCTGAAAAACATAAGTCGCAAGGAAACAAGATGAGCAGGCCTATAGCCCGAGAAAAGTAATGAACAAACAGCAAGCGCTGCTGTGGCCCACCAGGCCAAGCAGATCAAACAACATGGCAGAGACGCATAAGGTCATTCAGCACAGCAGGGATACAAAAGGTCCAACCCCAAGAAGGTGATGGGTTACATAAGGTCCAAAACCAACCACGGCACATATGGCCTGCAGGCACAGAAGGCCACGCAACAACTGAGCTCAAAGGCTAACATTGACAGCACAGAAGGCCCAACCAATACAGACAGAGAAGGTCCATACGGCCCGCAAGCGCAGAAGGCCATGCAAAAACTGAGCTCAAAAGACTAACATTAACAGCACAGAAGGCCCAACCAATACAGACACAGAAGGTCCTCAACAATAAAATGCAAAGGAGGATCGGCTCACCTCGGCGAGAGACGTTCACACCATAGGCTTGGAGAACGTGAACCAGCTGCTCGTCGAACATCATCACCACCCTAGGATTGTCCTCACAAGCAAACGGGGAGGGGACTCGCCCAGGAATGGCCAACCTGTAGGTGTCAGCAGAAGACAAACACTGTCTGCTGTGACCCCCCGGTATTGGGAGGAGAACGACCAGCTGGGAAGGCCTCTGCCATTGCCAAATGGGGTCTAGGGGGGGCTAACAGCGAGTGTAAAGGCTGTTCAGCCATGCGCATACACGACGCATGGGCTAGGGGTGCCTGAGCAGCAGCCTGCAAGTATTGATCAATGTTTGCTGGGGTCAGTCCTGCCTCCTCCACCGTCAGCAGTGCCTGCGCAGTATACTGCCTACTGCGCTTAGGAGCTGGACCTGCTGGTGAAGGTGCGGGCCTCCTTCCTGTGGCCAGAGAGCCAAAGGCGCCCAGAGTGGAGGCAGCTGCTTGAGAGGAGGCATTATGAGGCCCCTCGGATGCCCTGAACTGTCCCAGGTCTTGGTTGGTAGGAACTTCTACCGGGGTAATCTCTGACGTGGTCACCCCTGAACCACCCCCAGCTGACCCGCCTGCGTCTACCAAAGACAAGCTACCTAGCGTTGATGCAAAAGGGCTGGGTGCTGGCATTTGAGCGTCCAGCAAACCGAAGGAAGAGGCCAACTGAGGTTGGGATCGACTCACTAGCGGCGGAGGCATATCCAAACCCCCGCCAGGCCCGTTGCTCCTTCCACGTGTTTTCATGAGAAATCAACACTCGACAGAGTGGACCACGCAGTGCTCCGCGCACGAACGAGAAGATTTCTGAGATTACGGACGCGCTTATACTGATCGATGTAAGTGGAGGTACGGGAACTAGTGAGTCACGTCACTCCACGTCACGTCCCAAAATACGTCCGTCGCTCCCTCCTGGGTGACGCCAAATCACGTCCTCGATCGCGTCCTCGATCACTCCCCCTCTCCACCATCTGCAGACCTCCACAACGAGCGATGAGTAAGCAGTATGCTTACAACGTCATAATTGTTGGGTTAAGCGTATATGCCATGCCGGAACAGCATTGGCCACTTCCCCAAATGAGTAGTTATAATCCCCTTAGACTATGGACAATTACTTACCCTACCTTAGAATAGACTCATCGTTATATTCTTAGGTAGGACGAGTCGACTACATCGAACTGAGGAATAGACTCATCATTCTATTCTTCGGTCGTGGTTTAGGTCCTAACACGAACCTTATCAAGTATAACTATGTAGTTGCTATACTCAAAAACCTTAGATTACTGGAATGACGTCGGTAGGCTACGATACATCACAGATGTCGAGTAACGTTGCAGACTCGGAAGCCGTATTCTTTCTCCCTGATATTCTTGCGGAATGGCCGTGGAAACGTATTATGAATCCGCACTCGAGCCATGAGATGGCAGCAGATTCATCGGAATGGATCCATAAATTTGTATCCACACCCCGTATGCAACGAGTATTTTCCCTTGGCGACTTTAGTAAGCTTTTCTTTCCGGTCCCCTATAAAATTATTTCATCCACTTATTTTGCTCATCAGGCTTGCTCTGCTTTCTGGCGTATCCTCTGGAGAACAAGGGTATCTTGCCAATCCTATTATACAATCTCCATATCTGACTGTTTACCTGGCATGCAGATGTTCTTCGTGTGGCCTGTGATTTCACGAACTATCTTTTTCTTCTCGATGAACAGATTGATCTCATGACACCTCATGAAGCCCAGCAAATTGTCGCTGTAATACTGGACACCGTATATAATCCTGACAAGACAAGGCCAGCTCATGAAAGTAATTCTGGAGAGGCTCTTCGACAGTAAGTTTTAGCTTTGCTTGCTTACTGTAAAAACTGAGCATCTTTTTGATCTGATATAGAGTGTGGAAGTTGATATCCGAGGTTGCATCGGTCACCGCACGCGGCCGGCTCATCAAGAGCCTTGAGAGTTGTATGACCGCGATTGTACAAGAAGTTCAGGATCGTGCTCTGGAGTACGTCAGAGACATTGACGAGTATCTGCCTCTCCGCCGCGAGACAGTTGGGGCAAAGCTGTCATTTAGTGTCCTGGAATTTCAACTAAATCTTCCAGAAGAAGTCTTTGAAGATCCTGTCATTCAGAGACTCAGTAATGCCTGTCTTGATCTGATCATTCTCATTAATGTAAACCCCATAGTCCCGCCCTTGTTCACAGCTCATTCCACTTTCAACTAGGACATGAATTCATATAATGGTGAACAAGCCCACGGTATTGGAGGCCACAACATCGTCACTGTTCTGATGAAACATAAACATTTCACTCTGGCTGAAACGATGATGTGGATCAGCAACTACGCCTCAAATACTATACATTGTTAGACGAAGTAAGTCTCAAGTATCCCTCAGTCTTGGTAAAAGGACTGTATTTGACCTGTTAGACGAAGTAAGTCTCAAGTATCCTACAGGTCTAGTAAGTACGAAAGTAACGGACATAATTAGAAGTAACGACATACCCTCAGTCTTGGTAAAAGGACTGAGGGTCACGAGACGGGATTCGCGCCACATAAGGTAGCGGCATGGTGGCTGAGGAAAACTATATAGTACGATCGAGTTCGATCGTACTGGAGAAGTAAGCAAGGAAAAAAGGAAATAAAATAAAGAATTAAAAGAAAAACCTCTTAATAACCGGGAAGTAACCGACGCCGCCGCCACAGCGGAGAGTCTATTTCGACATACATAATTTTCTCAACGACTTCAACCATGTTCCATATTTCGGGGAAGAATATCAAGCCAATGTGCAACGCTACTTGAATGGCATGGCTAACTGGGTCAGGGCAAGTGATTGTTGGAGCTTTGAGTGTGGTAGATACTTTGGGATGGATGGGTTGGAAGTCCAGCGGAGTCGAAAGGTTGTCCTGCTTCCTCAACAATGGTTAGTGCCCTATATCTAGTTTGAGCTCACTTTATTCATCTGCAGTAAGACAAAGTAGTGCCCAAACCTTAATTTTCCTTGTTATACTCTTTGTTTACTCTTTGCTATGTTTCCTCAGGTTTTGGTTTGTTTGTTTGTTGTCAGCAGATCCAACCAGGACAGCTGTATGGGCTGCTCAGATGTAGCCCTTTAGAGCCACTCTGGCTAGCTCCTTATAATTCATAGCAAAGTAGCCAAGTTTTCCACAATTGTAACTGTTTAATATGTGCATGTCCTTACAGTTGTGTTTTACTGCACTAGTTTAGGGATCTTTTGATCTGCATGAACTTCAAATTGAATGAATCAATTTTGTAATTGTCCAAATACAAAGTCTATCTAGTGACAGAAGGGACTCAACGAATACTCCATATTTCTGCCTTATTCCAGGTATTATATACTAAATCTTGATTCTTTGTGACCCCAGATTCTATTGCACCTCGTTCTGTAAATATTACAGTCAAATCTAGTATGCTGCTCAGTCATCAAAATACGCCTTCTCGCTTCTTCTGTGTCGCAAAGGACATCATTTTATCTCACCAAATCCTCTAAATTCGATCCTTGTTGCGCCATACTCGCACATATCTATTTATGGATGCGCAGGACGACTTGGAAGACATGATGCTCTGAGCAAGAAAACGGCCAACGAATCTACAGAGGGAGTCCGCCATTTGGCACATCTAGCCTAGCCCTTTTCACTTCCTCTCAAGTGCAGCTACCGTATGCCTGAACTTCCTCGCCAGCCTATCTCGAAGAGCCTTGGCCTCTGAAACATGGGTGGGCTTAGAATGTTCAAGTCAGCTCAAGGAAGAACTGCATTCATAGATAGATTCCACCCACATCGGTGTGCGCAATAAGCTCAATATTAAATGTTTCCGTGGTAGATACAGTGGCTTTGACATCATCAATTAAGATAGCCAGTACATCCCGATCCCCGCGGACATTCTTGAAAGCCGCCTTCTTTGCAACCATTGCATCGAGCGATGCTTCAGAGCTACTCTCGAGCTTCTTCGCAGCTTTCATATTGGCACGACTATCGGCTTCATTGAACATGGGATAGTGCTTATGATATTCAACAAGACCAGGCTAAAGTAACCCCGCACAACGGAGTCGACAAGCAACTTACGTATAGATCTCGGAGGTAGTAACCGAGACTGACACGCAACAACACACTGGAGCCGTGAATTTCCTACAGATGTACTGTGCGTCAGTAGGACGTCCTGATATTCGAAGCCATGAGTGGAACGCACGATCGCCTCGTCAAACGTCCCGCCACTGGATGGGAACGCATTGATTTGGGCTGTCAGGTTGCTGACCTTGTGCCTCACGTCGTCCAGCACAGGCACGAAGCTGATTAAAGGAAGGGCAAGGCCGGATGCGATGATTGAAGAGAGGACGAAAAGGCTGGAGAAACGCATAGTCGGTTGGGGTACTAGGTTCTGGACGACGCAGGGCTTTTAAATGTCAGCGGTTGTGATAAGCGAGAGACGTAAACCAATCCTTCCGCGGAAGGAAGTGATCCAATCAGCTGCTCCTCGACAGTAAAAATCGGATTCTAGAGTCCCTTCGTAGAAGTGAAGCTTTCGATTTTCTTCCTGTTGACAACTGATATAGGAGCATTGAAGCTAAAACTCGAACCGCAATCAGAGTCTAAAACTGGCCTCTTTCAACTTGACCCGCATGGCGACTCCTATCTGACGCTGTTGTCACCACGAAAGAAAATTACTCCATGGGCCCCGGTAAGTGTCCATCTTCAAACGTATGGAGAAAGCACGAGTAATGCAGCATCATTCGCGAGTAATGAGGTGCAAACGGGGAGGGAACCGAGATTCATGGTCGAATGGAGGAGTCGAAGGAAGTGTGACAAGAAGAACCACGACACGTGTCCTTCAAAACCTGGACCTTGAACGTTAAACGTTTGAACGTCTGAGTAGTCCTTGATTTAATCTCGCGAACCAGAAGGAGTGTCCTCGAACAGGGGATAGACAAACGCTGGTTTAGGGCAGTTGCAGGACTCGACAGAGAGTCGGGATACATTGCTAGCCTCTCGCGAGTGGAACTCAGGGAAGCCAGGAAGGGGGAATGATATGACAGACGATGTTTCAGGCCAGAGCGATAGGTGGCGACTTTGGCTTCCAGCGCTTCAATCATTCAGGAGGTGCAACGGTCATAGAAAGGAGCTTGCCAAACTGAACGGCCACCTGACTTCATACTTGTGTCGAGCAGGTTCACTACGCTTGATTAGTTTCCCAGCAGGTGCTGTCGATGATTACTCGCTCTGACATATCAAACGCAAAGCAACGTGCAATTCAAGATCAACGATACTGGTCAAGAAAGAAAGAAGGAAAAGGCAAGGAAAAAGACACATCACACGCTGCCAGCGAGAGCAAACATAATGTCTACATGAGAAGTAACTCCTTCGCCCCAGTCTCCGACGGGTCAACAATACTCCCTAGTTACTGAAACTCCCTCAGGAGCTGCGCGAACTTGTTGATTGCGCGCTGCTGGAGTTCCTTTGCCTTTGCTTTATCGCCTTGCTGTAGGTGATTCGCAAAGTACATCAGTTGGAGTAAAATAACCATATAATTTAAAAAGCTAAACATACGGGAGTACGTTCAATCAAGCCATTGACTAGCAGAAATGCGGGTCCAGCGACTGCGCGTGCGTCGCTCTCGACAGCTGGGACTTTGTCGATATTCTTAAAGGCGGGCTTCTTCTCGATGAGGGAATCGCTGAGCAATTCTATTCCGCTGACGAGCGCCTCAGAGGCTACGAGGTTCGCGGTGCTTTCGCCTTGATTAAACGGAGGAAATTGCTGGCATTTACCCGTACATTAGGTATGATGTTATTGGAGGGTAGCGGGTCAATCTCACCTGGAGAGCAATGTTAGCGGTTATTGTCGCCTTAGCGAGGGTCTGTGCTCCCGTGTGGATGTTCTGAAATTTGGTGTATTAGAAATAAGTAATGTACGTGAAACAGATTACAGGGCATACGTTGAATTGAGAAATTGACCCATCGAAGCTCTTGACCTGAGCTGCGGACGTCTTGACAAGATCTGTCAAGACTTTGAGCTTGGGCGAGAAATCTGCGGCAGGGAGGGCGAAAGCGGAGACGATGAGAGAGGAAACAACGACGATGCCGGAGAATCGCATGCTGATGATATTGAAGATGGTTTGTGGGGTTGGCAAAAATGCGTTGAAATTCAGAGCCTTTATAAACCCCCACTCCCCCTCCATGACGGTAGTACCGATTCAAATGTGTGATCGTAGAAGCTTGTTCAGAAAAAAAGAAGATTGAAGTACCCGCAGATAGAAGTACCGATTCTGTGCACCATGCAGCGTCTGTGACGCCGCGCGCACGAGGATCGCTTCCGCTGTCTGTCCGCTTCATTAGGGATCTCCGCAACAGAGAAAATTGTGTCTACTCAACGGATCCTTCTGTGTTCTGTGCTCTTTCACTCTGATTCGTAGAAGAATAACGCGAGTTGAACACAAGGGAAGGAACGTTGTAGATTCCATAGTTGGATAGGAATCAGTGGCGTGGCTATCCTTCGGAAGGTTCGATTCGGGAAGTGTCTTCTTTTTGGATTCGCGGGAGCAGATATAGCACGGCGAATGATGTAAGCCTTCAAATAAGCTTCAGATCTTTAGATTTGACTATGTATAGATTACTGGTGGGGCTTTGAGCTTGATTCGGTGCTGGCATGCGTCAATTTGGCGTCTGACGTCCGACGGAAGTAGACTCTCAATACGGTATCGTACACGCTCATTAATTCGGATCCTCTGGATAAAGAACTCTCGCCGCTGCCCAAAGCGCCTTCTCGTATCCAACGGAGGAAGGCATGAAGTCCA
>QLOM01004098.1:0-10329 GCA_003313785.1 Termitomyces sp. MG148 | reverse complement strand
CCCTATACAAGACCCCGCAGCCAGATGCCTGCCAAGCTCAACCCAGTTGAGTATGATATTAAAGAGTGACAAGAAGTGAGGAGTAATTAGAATGCATGGAATGAGCTGTGATGAATGCCAAAAACTTGTGAAAGCTGTCTGGGCCTGCACATGGCTATGCTAGGTTGGCTATGTGCCATGAGGCATTTTGCTTGAACACTCAAATGTATGCTTTGTAGGCAAGTGATTTCCATCTGCCATGGATATGTACAATCTCTGGAGAAATGCTCTTTGCTAAGTAGAAAGATGCTCTCCTGATGCAAAAAGAGTGGCCAAAGGCGTTTCCCCACCTGTGAGCTTCTAAAATTTGTTTGTGCCTTAGAGCCACTGCTCTGATTATAGGTCTGATTGCCCCTCACTGTCAGGAGACTCCTCATCTCTCCCTTCTTTCACTCTTTATTCCTTCATTCTTCCTCTATTTATCTCCTCACTTCTGCTGTCACTCCTTTACTTTACTGCTTCTATTCTTTCAACACCATCTATTAGTACTATTCTCAGCCCTTGAGGTGCTCTGGTTCTTTAGTTATCATTCAGACAAGTGTAGCCAATGCTTCCAGAGGCTTAGTCATCTCAAGGCTAGCCTCCAAATTACTAAGCAAGTCACATGAGACATGTGCATGACCTCTGGCAAATGGCAATTTCTGAGTTTTTGATTATTTTCGGAGATTTTCCCTTTTTAGATTATAAAATTTATTGTGGCTTTTGTCATGCTGTACAGTTGCTTCCCATGCTTCTAGAGCCTTGGAAGCATCACTCCTAGCATAGGGAATCCCTAGACTTGTTCTCTTTGTATTTTCCTCTGCCAGGTGAGTAGTTATGGTTGTATTATATACTTTGGATTTTCCTCTGCCAGCTGTATGACTAAGCCATAGCCTCCAAAGGTCTCCAGCAGAACAAAGGGTCACCTGCTGCAGCCAAAATCACTGCAGCCAAGTTTCTGAGTGCTCCCAGTGGGCACAGGCCTGCCTCTTCAACCAGAAAGATGTCTTGGGTCTCCCCAAGTGCTGCCATCTTGGCTGAGTGCAGACACAGTTGTGCATATGACCACTTGTCCAGGTCTGATGCTAACAGCATGTCTTCTCTTGTTAGGTGCTCGGCACTGTTGAATGTTGCTGATGGTACCATCACCTTGCCAAACCTCATCAGACCAAAGAAAGCGCATGTGGATAATGCCCACACACATGCATTGAATGGGTCAGAGCAGTGATGATGCCTGAAAGTTGCTAAGCACTGTCCTGGTAGATGGTAAACTTAGCGCCTCACAAATGAGTAGCATCGGGCGGTCGCTAGTGTTGAGAGAGTCCCAGGCAGGGTCCCAAAAGCCTAGTCTTTTTAGTGGGATTTGAACTTAGAGGAATAAACTGGTTGCTTAGCGATCTAAGCTGAAAGCCTGCAAGGTGCTAGGGTGCTAGAAGTTGGCAAGGACTCTAGCGATGTAAACGTTGGCAATGTTGTGCCCGTATGGCACCATAAGACGAAAGTTGGTAAACAAAGTTGGTGAGGTGAAGTCAGCAAGACTGTATTGCCTAGCGACTCTGAGGACTTAGAATGCACTGAAATGTGATCTGAACTGTGGGGTATATGATTCAATGATAGCTAAGACAAAATATGTACAGTATTTATAGGCACAAAGTTGCCATGGTAATTAAACTAAAAGTCACTAATTAATCAATCAAGAAAAATAATGACAAGTACAATGGAATGTGAAAGTTGCTAAGCGACGGTGTCTGTCAAGTCAGCAAGTGTTAACTCAACATCCTAGCAGTGAAAGAGGCCAAATGTGCGGGGACTGTTGCTAAGGCCTGAAACCATCAAGGGGGTCTGTCTCACGTAAGTCGCTAAGCGTTGGATAAGCTATAAGCATTGCTAATATCTGAAACCATCAAGAGGCCTGTCGCTAAGCGTTGCTAGAGTGATCTGTCGTCGGATCTTTGAGAAGCACTGGGTTTTGATAGGCATTACTAAAGGCCCTGGCATCGGTTATCACTGATTGAGGATCTGAAAGGAGGCCAGGCTGAAGTCAGGTGAGTGGCAGGTGATTGCCAAGTCAGGTGGTTGCTAAAGTTCCATGGTCGCCAAGTTTTGTGATCACCATGTGACCAGTAAATCGTCATCTGACTACCAAGTTAAGTGGTCGCTAAGTCCCATGATTCTGCATGTTGTTGTGTCTTGTAGCCTGAGTTTGATCTCTGCTAGTTGCAAAATATAAGTTGCTAAAAATAGTGCTGGTGCGCTGAGCTCAGCCAGAGGCTTATTAGTGGTTGAGGGCTGTTAATAGTGCCTGCATCATATATATCATCACTGGCAGGCATGGCAGACATGAGTGCTTTTCAGCCTGCAGGTTAGCAATGCCACAGAGTGATTAGTCCAGGCACTTGTGGTTGCTATCTGAGAGTAGTGGTGGCCAGCTCTGCATCAGGTGCCATGCCCTCACTGCCACTGTGTATTTCTTGGCCATTGCCACTGATACTGTTGATACGGTGGCCCGCCATTGCAGAACACTGAAACTAGTAGCATTATATGGTATAAGACAAATATATATATAGTATGTCTAAAAACAAGGCTGAAAACTGTAAGCCAGACATACTAGACAGCCAAAACCTGTAGGCTGGACATATTGTAGTGTTTCCCGCCTCCTGATGAGTCTGAAACTGGTCAAACAAAGTCAAATGGTGCATAATTCATTGAGTTATAGACAAACTTTCAAGTAGTGATGGATTGGTGATAGCCGAGGCTTCCATCAATCAATCATTGATGATCCAGAGTAAAATCTTGATGGGAATGATAAGCAAGATATGGCTGTGCCAAAAGAAGCTGATTTGATCATGGAGAGATCTGCAATCAAAGATAAAGCTGAAAATAGCACGGCACTTAGCAGCCATCAAAATAGATTAGATTAATAGCTATCTAATCTCAGATCAAGATCCGAATACCAAAATCAGTCTAAATTAAGGATTGATGCAATCAATCAAAGATCCTGGATCACGATCTGCGATCAGCACATCAATTCTATCAAACCTTCGTGACTTTTCTTCTTGGAGCCTTACAGCACTCATTTATAGTGCTATCCCGCTCCTCTGGGTACCTCTGGACTCCCCAGAACTGCGCGGATACAACAGAAGGACCCTTAGCGGGTCCCAGATGATGGAAATGTAGAAACTGGAGGCCGGAAATAGTCTAAAACCAGCTGCCGGAGCAAAAACTTTCAATTCAGTAAATTTTATTGAATTGACCCCAGATGGCTCAAACTTTAGCCTATACCTGGACCAATAGGAAGCCACTGACATGCAAAATCACGCATGGTCCATGCACATTCAAAGGGATATAAATAGGGGAAGAAAAGGGAGACCCAGCCAAGGAAAACCTGTGCAGCTTAGGGTCCCCAGGGAGTAGACTACTTAGGCTAATCAGTAAAGTACTTCAGACCAGCTTTAATAAAGCTTATTGCCTACATTTGTGTGAACTAAGTTTGCTCAAATTAAAGCTTGAACTTTGTTAATCTAGTAAATAAACCATTTGTGTGGCTCGGGGTCCCCAGGTTAGGCCTATTATTTAGTTGACTTTACTAGGGTCACTTTTTGGTATCTTTTAGAGACCATTTATATTGTGAACTACTTTGGTTCATTATAATAATAAACTAAAACTACAAAAACTGTTACAACTTCATTACAAGTGTTAGTTTTTGTGTCATAGCTCCACAAAACTTGCAAAAGTAAAGTTTAGTTGTCTACACTGATTAGAGTCCCTCTGATTAGTTCAACAAACCCTACATTTTGCATCACTGTTTTGAATGGGGTCCTGTCAGCAAACACGGTGATGATGCCCAGAAGTTGCTAAGCACTGTTTAGGTGGATAGTAAATCTAGCACCTCACAAATGAGTAGCGTCGAGTGGTCGTTAGTGTTGAAAGAGTCCTGGGCAGAGTCCCAGAAGCATAGTCTTTTTAGTGTGTTTCAGACTTAGAGAAATAAAGGAGTTGCTTAGCAATCTAAGCTATGAGCCTGCAAGGTGCTCGGGTGCTATGAGTTGGTAAAGATTCTAGCAACGTAAATGTTGGCAATGGTGTGCTTGTATAGCACTGTAAAGACAAAAGTCAGCAAAGTGAAGTTGGCAAGACTATGTTAGCAACTCTGAGGACTTAGAATGCGCTGAAATGTGATCTGAACTGTGGAGTGTATGATTCAATGATGGCTAAGACAAAATAGGTACAGTATTTATAAGCGCTAAGTTGCTGTGTTAATTAAACTGGAAGTTGCTAATTAATCAATCAAGAAAAATAATAACAAGTACGATGGAACGTGAAAGTTGCTAAGCAATGGTGTCTGTCAAGTCAGCAAGCGCTAACTCAACATCCTAGTAGTGAAAAAGGTCAAATGTGTGAGAACTGCTGCTAAGGCCTGAAACCATCAAGGGGTCTGTCTCAAGTAAGTCGCTAAGCATTGGATAAGCAATAAGCGTTGCTAAAAGTGATCTGACGTTAGATCTTTGAGAAGCACTGGGTTTTGATAGGCATTGCTAAAGGTCCTAGAGTTGGCTATCTCTGATCAGAGATCTGAATGGGGGCTGGTGATAGCGTCACAATCTCTTTATAAGCAGAATTTAGATTTTTTGCAAGTCTTCGGAATTTAGTTGGAAAGCTATAGGTGTGACTGATAATATGCAAGGAATTTTTTGTGATTACCACAGTATTGCCAATGCTAAAAATACCTGCATTAGGTCAGAATTTGGAAGTTGGCAGCGGAAAGTAACAAGTTGCTGTCGGAAAGTTGTTGGACGCTGTTGAAAAGTTGCAAGATGCCCATTAGATCTGTATTCTGTACTCTTTGTGTGATCTCTGAGGGGAAAAAGTTGTTTTTATTCCAAATTATGGTACAATTTTTATAGTACTTTTAGGAGGTGGGCAGTAGCCCCCTACCTCAAACATTACCTCCCTCCGCTCCGTCTTCCGCTTTTTGTTCTGCCTATGGGGCCTTCATTCCATTACTCCTTATTCAGATGCAGGCACTCCCTTGCTGCCGCTGCGGGCATCACCATTCTTGCTATTTACTTGGTCCACTTCTCTGTGGCTAGTGTGGTTACTTCTTTCTTGATCCATCAGCCCAGGGCTTCACATGTCTCCTCTCTAAGTCTGCTACACTATGAGGTTTGACCCACCGCCTCTACTACTCCTTTGTACTGGAGTTTCCGTTTTGCCATTTTGGGGCTATTCTGCCTTCAGTGGTACTAAGCCCCTATCATCCTTCCTCAAACTGAGATCAGGACTGTCCTCAGTCCCTACCCATGCCCTAATGCAGGTTCTATCTATGCTTGCTTGACTCTGAGCAGTTTTTGCCCCTTTTTATAGTTGTGCGCATTGGTTGATGGGCGTATTCCATGTTCAACCCTCCTTTGTCTGCCATGTATGCTTTTGAGGCCTCCAACGCCTGTAACTTTGCATTCCTGGACCTTGTGCTTGCTACTTCCCTTTCCTTGTCAAATGACTGGGTAGTTGTGGAAGGCCTCGCAGTCCTTCTTGAACAATGGGAAGATTGTTGCATGGAGAGTATACCGTGGGCCTGCGTCCAGCTTGCCCATGACCTGATGGTGGAGCGGTGGGCACAACATCAAGACAAACCGTGGTCCCATGCCATTTTGCTGCACGTAGTACATGGTCTTCAATGGTTTTTTGGTCGTTGGCTGATGGCTCGGTAGCGTTTGCACAGCAATGGCAACTCCTCCCTCCCTTGGCCCCAGTCGTCTTGGCCCACGCGTTGTTGCCTGGTTCTAGCATTACCCGCTCCGTCTACAGCGGTATCTGCTCCAGTTTTGTCTGCTGTTCTCCTGCCACCCAGTCTTGGAGACTGCCCTTGAGTTTCCCAGCCTTTGTTGGTACGTTCTTGTCGTGGTTCTGTCTGCCTCCAGTCGGATCTGACTGATTAGCTGGACAGCTTGCAGGAGTGTGACTTGGCCCTGGAGGGCAATGTTTTGCGTTGTCTTCCTGCCATGGCTGCTGACTCCCATCTTGCTTCCTTCAACGATCCCCTAGACTGCATTGCAGCGCCATTGGAATCCTGGTCATGGATGGTAGTATCCGCAGTTGTAGGTTGTTTCTTCCTGCGCCACCCTGCACCGTCTCACCAAGTTGTATAGTGTATTGTCGTTGTTGAAGACAATGCCTTGTTGCAGGGTCAGTTTTTCCATTTGCTCTCCTTCCTTCCTTCTATCTCCCTCTCTTCATTGACCACTGTTCCCGCTGTTTCCGCTGCGCCCCCTCCTTCCCTGGACCTTCCGCTTCCCCCTTTTTACCAGGGCCGCTTTGACAAGGCCGTTGTTTCTGAGTAGGTCATCTTGCCAACACTCTGTTTCCTGTTTCTGCAATGAGGTTCCCTTCTAGCAATTCCGCCTGCCCACTTTCCATGGTCCAGGTGACCAGCAATGTATTCCCGCTGATTTTTTCTTTCCAATCAACTTTCTCTGAGATTGCCACATCTTGTCTTGTATTGACAAACTTGCCGTTGAGCACTTAGATATTGTCTGTTTTGAGGTCCAATTCTGCCTCTGTCAGGGGACTTCCTTTTCCGGCCATCCCGGACCCCCCGGACTTCCTTTTCCAGCCATTTCCTTTTTTGGCCATCCCAAAGATTTCCAGGATGCTCCCTTGCAGTCGTCGGACTTCTCCAAGATGTTGTACAGTTGTTCTCACGCCCCCGCCCCCATACTGATGCGCCACGCTGTGGCAGAGGAATCCTTAGACTTGTTCTCTTCGGATTTTCCTCTGCCAGGTGATTAGTTATTTCTCTGTAATATGTACTGTCTCTAATATACTTCAGATTTCCCTCTGCCAGTTGCGTGACTTAACCGCAACCTCTGGAGGTTGCCCTTACAGCAGAACAAGTCTCCTAATCTTGGTCTGGTAGCTCCCTATAGCCGCCAAACACCTCTTGGCTCCTATTCGTTGCTCCCCCACCGGTTTTAAGTATTGCCCTGTCTATGTCTCAGCCCGCTGCTCCAGAAGCGCTCCCAGACGCTGCCGCCTTCGGCAAGGAAGCCTGGACCCGCCTGCTCCACCTAGAAACGCAGGTGCAACTCACCCAAGCCTCCCTTACCCAGCACTCCGCCAAACTCACCCACCTCCAACAAACCATTGACACCATCTCTGACTCTCTCCGTACCCTCCTTGAACGCCTTGCCCCGGCAGCACCTAACCCCCCGCTGCCTACTCCGCCGGTGCAGCGCCCACGTGCTGTGCAATCCCCCATCCCGGCACGGGAGCGCTCCAACATCCCGCACCCGACAACCCCTGACGTCTACAACGGCTATCGTGCATTCGAGGAACGCTTCCTCCAGTCATGCGCCACCTATCTCCAGCTCTGTGGCAACAATTTCGTATCTGACGAGCTGAAAATTGCGTGGGTCTTGTCCTACATGAAGTTGGAACGAGCGGCCACCTACGCGCTGAGGGTTTTCCGACGCTTCGGAGGCGTCACGAGCTTTATGGACTGGGCCGAGTTCGAACAAGAGTTCCAGGACGAGTTCTTTCCCCGGAACCCCGCCAAAAGCGCTGCGCTGATTCTGAGGGATAGGGAGCAGTACGGCCAAGGAAAACGCTCGCTGGACGAGTACATCGACTCATTCTGCGCATTGGTTGAGCAGGCCGAGTACCCCAACGGCCTGCAACTCTGCCTTACTTTTCGGGAAGGGCTCCATCTGACCCTGATGGAGCGCATCGACAACCTTGCAGAGGGTCAACCAGCTGACAACCAGGTCCTGGCATGGTACCGGGTGGCCCGGGAGCAATGGCAGCTCATGGAGCTCAAGCGCGACCTCCGCAAGCCTGTGCATCCTGCGCCTCCGACGCGACCCCCCGCAATGCTCCCCCGCAGGTTCCCAATCCCGGCACTGCCCATGGCAACGGTCGCACCCCCGACAATTTCGGCACTATCTCCAGGCACGCCAATGGATGTGGATGCCTCCCGACAGCGTGCCCTGCTCCCCCTCTCATGCCAATGCTGTGGCGCACAGGGCCATTTCGCGTGTCACTGCCCCAGGGGTCTGGAAGTGCGCTACCTCTCCCCAGAGGAGCAAGAGGAGCTACTCCTGCAGCTCCTGGCGGCCCAGGACGTTGCTGGAGTGCCCTCTCCGGATACCCCCATCCCGGAGGAGACATCAAAAGACACCCACGTTCCGGAAGGCCAGGAGGAGCAGAGTGAGGGTTTTCAGGGGCGCAGTGGGTGACCAGTACGCTCCCGCCGCTTAGTGCTAACAGGTTTGCATGTTTGTCAGTAGAAGAAATCAATACAATCTCTGCCAATAGCTCTTCAACTGTAAGCACTACCTCTGTTGTACCCAACAAACCCCCTCAGCCCTCTCCAACGCCTGCCCAAATGCGCCTCCCCGCCTGGGAGCGCCGCCTCCCCCGCTGCTACGTAATTGCCTCCACTCCATCGCCCAACTCGCTCCGGATGAACGTGGAAATTGAGACAACCGACATGCAACAGACCCGGAGCGTGTCGGCCTTCCTAGACTCCGGTGATGAGACTCCACTTAGACTCAGCACAGAAAGCTACATTCTACCGACGCTTCTTAGCGCTTACCGACGCCTCTTAGCGCTTACCAATGCTTCTTAGCGCTTACCGACGCTTTTTAGCGCTTATCAATGCTTCTTAGCGCTTACTGACGTTCTCTAGCGCGTTTTGGAGCAGTTTTGCTCTAAGTTCAACATAGGGACTTGAGAAATGAAGTACTAGCCGATGGCTAAAGGAATTATCAAGTGACAGACAGCTTAAAGGCATCATTTTCATGCTTAGCTACTGATCCTACCGCTTAGCAAACAGCCTTGGTGCATTAATATTTTTTAGGTTATATTTTTCATTTACACTGTCAAAGCACTTTAGCAACATTTTACATATGATTTCTTACCTTTTCTATAAAAACTGTACATAGCTACCACATTGGGCAGACAATTACCAGAGTTTACAGCCAATCTTTGACTTCTCAGTAATCCGCTCTCACAAGCACTCTTAGTACTTAGAGTTGCTTTCCTTATCTTTCTCTCATACGGCATACTAGGCACCAACTACGGGTGCACTCTTTACGCTAGTCCACCTACGGGACTAAACAAGACACTACGCAAACTCGACTTAGGCACCTACGGCCTAACTATTAGCACTTAGTTGTGCTAAGCACCTTTCAATTAACTTTATTTTTACTTTCACTTTACTTACGTGTTTCTGGGACTCTGCCAGGACTCAACCTCGTTACTTAGTGCGCCCAACCTATTGGTTTATAAGTGCTAGGCTATTGTCAACTCTACAGTGCTTAGCGACTTTTGGGCGTCATCAAATTGGAGCCCACCGCGAGGGTACTTTAGGCAGATTTCCGCCAGCAGCACACCTTTCAAATCATTTTACATCCTTATCCAACACTCTTTATCTCCACAAAGGAACACTTGCTGTGTTCATTAGCAACCTTAGCGACGTCAATATCTTGGCAACATTTTTGTGCCTCTTTTACCAACATTTTGCAACATCTCTTGGCGACTTTTCTTAGCGACGTTTGGACCTTTTCTGGCGACGTTTAGCAGCAATTTTTTAGCAACATTCTAGCACCTTTCTCAGGGACTCTTAGCACTCCTCTTAGCGCCTTTCTTAGCGCCAGTTAGCGATGTTTTTTGCCGACTTTTTGACAGGCTTTTGCAGACAATCTGGGCGCAGGTTTTGTCCTGTTAACTTCATTCATTTTCCCCACAATCAACCAACAATCACTACCACTATAGATCATGGTATCCTTCAGCATATGCCACCACATAATCACCCTGCCACACCTAAATGGGATGAAACCCACCCTAAAGAGTTAATGCGGTATTTTCAGGAGCTTGAATACTTGCTACATGACTGTGGAGTTACCGACGCTACTCAGAAAAAGGAATATGCTACTCGCTATGTCTCCTATAACACAGCAGAATCTTGGACAGGACTAGCAGAATTTAGCGCCACTCAGGAGCCCTTAGCAACATTTGAAGCATGGAAAGCAGCAGTCATCAGGATGTATCCAGGTGCAGAAGAATCTACACGCTACACAGTTAGCGAGCTACAGAATCTTGTTCTGAACACATCTACTATTGGCATTACTAGCCTTGGCGCCTTCTCTGCTTATTACCGCACCTTCCAACGCATTGCCAAATGGCTCTTAGCGCATGATAAACTTGATTACAATGAAGAACGTCGCTTATTTCAGCAAGGCATCTCTACATTACTTTGGAGAAAATTAGCGCACCACCTAGAAATTCTCATGCCAGAGCACCATCCAGAGG
>QLOM01004097.1:0-16004 GCA_003313785.1 Termitomyces sp. MG148 | reverse complement strand
CACTTCTGCTCTTGACCATAAAGTCTGCACTTGTCTGCCCGCCCACCGCTGCAGCACGTCGTCGACCCGCACTATTCATATCCTGTCCTGTGTCCTCGATGATGACTAAGACCCTGACAAGGATCCGGCAAGCCTTTCGAGTCCCTCTGTGGTTTGCCCTCACCGCTACGACGTGTAGGAGGGGTTTTGAGGGACGGGGGTTGGCAGAGACTAAATATTCGACTAGCATGATCCAAATCACTTTTCATCCTACCAATCGTGGAATGGATGTAGCATCCATCGAGCACATGTTACTTTGGACTATTCTAATCCATCCCCTTCTAGACTGGCTCCTACTGTTAGGCCTTTTGATCTGTCAGCGCCATTGCTATCCGGCTTTTCTACTATCTTGTAGCTGGTAGATGCTCAAGGAACCGAGAAACAATTAAGTACCAAGTACTTGAACAAAACACAGAGCTCGGTTGAGATTGTGATCTATCATCCCTTGATCTTTTCTCAATCTGAGCTTTTCTCTTACTTTCCCAATTGAATAACCACCGGCTGATTATTGTACTCGCAGTCTCCAAGTATCCACTCTTGAAGCGATATATATCGTCTACTAATATGAGCACATATGTCTTTGTCAAGGTAACCTGTTATCCAAACTCAAGTATTCCCTTGCCAGTCCCCTGATTGTTTGACCGACTGGAGCGGACATCTAAGGTTCCTCTCCTTGATAGAAAAACTGTTCTGGGGTACTTCTTGAGACTTCTTTTGTTCCAACTGTCATGCAGTCGTTGATGGCGCATCCTTCTTGAGCCGAGGTCACGTACTCAACAACTTCCATTATGACCCGTGTTCTAATTGATGGTTTCAACATCAGTTTCCGGACGCCGGTTGGTTCTTGGGTGAATGAACACTTGGCATATCTTCATCTGGGAGATCTTTTGGAGCTCTAATAGCATGCCTTGTCATACCCTTTTCTTTATATCTCGTTACAACCTTAACCTGCTTCCCACTCTTTTATCGTTATTCCTAGTTGTCTATTCTCAGCTTTCGTGCAAGAATGACCCCGGAAGAACGGAAGCTTATTCAAGAAACTGGTTACGACATATTTGGAGCTGGAATACCGAAGTTGACAGTCTTTCTATGTACCAACTCGCAAATCTGCCTTTCCACGTCGAATAAAGTTGGCCCATTTCCTTAGGGTTTGGGCCGACCAAGCCGGCCGCGATGCGCATGCTTCGCCTCAGGACTTACCGGCCGTCTCCCTAGACCGAGATCTATGCGTTGTGCAATCATACAAACGAGATCTCAGTCGCATGTTGAGTGGCTGTTTTCAGACCTGTCGTGGTCCTATTCTGACGAAGGCAGGTACAACTTTCTATCGAGATCGTGCTGCAAATGACGCTGGGAGGTCCTAGTGGGTCCAAGGATGGTATTGTCGGGGGAATTGAAGTCATCGTAGAGAAGCCAATCATCTAGAAGGCGCCACAGAGCGTATAGGTAGCACAAGTTGACATGATCAAAGCGAAAACGCACCTTCGACAAGCATCGACGGAAGTCCTGAGCATTATAGCGCAAATTTGTGCGATATACGGAAATGGAAGATGTTGGAACAAGATGTTGGATTAGACAGAGGAAAACTGGAAACCTTTAGTTGGACGAGAACTAGTATCAGTGAATTCAGTTTGCCATTCAACCATGCTTCCTCCGGCCTAAGTCGTGGTCCTGGCGTCATGTGCGACGAAATATGAAGGATGCATGGTGCTCACAATGCGACGATCTCACGCAGATCCTTGCTAGACGCTCGTTCATGTTACAAAACTCTTAAAGCGGTATGATGACGCATAACGTAAGAGACACAGGGATGGGGATGTATGAACAACACCCCTTAAAAGATAGCCAGACAAACTCACCAAAGTACAAACGATTGGCATCACAAGACCTCCATTTGTCATCTGAAAGCGAACATATCACCATAATTTGAGCCGTTAATAGTTCCTTCTTATATGCAGGTCTTCGACATTATGAACACACGGTTAAACGACCGGAGTAAAGTTGCGTGTGAGCGGCACCTCCTTCAAGCTGCAGCCGACCCCTGCTTGCGCTCGCATTCAACCCCTGCCATCCCAATAGCCCCGCATTCCTGAGGCTGCCCTCCGGCATCTTTGCTCAGCCGCAGCACCGTGGTTATCAACCGTATGGACGCGAGCTGGAGCCGCCGTCCTACGAGCTCTGCGGCCAGCGGAGCGTTTCTTCTGTGATGCACAGAGGCAGGACATGTGGCTGCGTGAGAAACCGCTGTAAATCAGAGATGACGTAGGCAGGGGGATGTGGTACGTCTCTGGAGCATATGGAAGGCGCTTCGATGCGGGAGGGTGAGCGGAGGAGTCTGGTGGCCCGCGTCCGTAGCCTACATAGCCACCCAACCTAGACGACGTTAAATTGCGCTGACTGGCGTGCAGCGCCTCGGGTGCCAATTTGCCGACTTGGGCCCAGACACCCACCTGCACTCTATTAGTGCGCGGCAGCCCCTCGACGCGCCCACGTTGCAACGCCGATCTTCGCAAACATGACAACCATGTGACCTTTGGATATTGTAAACGTGTTTTGTATATTGCCGACGGAGCCCTGATGCGGTTGATGGTGCACTGACTCGTAGCGGGATAACTTTTCATTCTTCGATGAGTTCTCTTGTCAATTTATATACACCAGCTTCGTTGGGCCTTGGCGTCCCGAGCGTCACAGACACCTGCAGCAGCGCACTCTACAGCAGTGGCGTACATGTTGCAGCGTACGCCGACAGCGCGTGCGACGGCGACTGCAGCGACTTGATCCACTTGGCGTAGTCTTTTTCGTGCGCAACTTGGTTCGTTAGGTTGACGCGAGTCGGCAGGTCGGTGCATTCCTTAAAGCTATGTTTGTTATGCATGTCACTGTGATGTCCTCACAAGGAGATTGCTTACAAGCCTCAGTTCCCTCGCTTCCTGTCCTTACCTCCATTCCTGGTACAAATAAAAACATCAATTGTTTCACTCATCAAGATCAGATTCTATGATTGATGGTTTGACCTTTCGTAGATGACGTCCCCGCTGCCATGTCATGTCATCTTAAAAGACAGCGGCATTGTGCATGGAAACAATATCAGTCGCAAGATGAAATTGTCAACAGAATTGTTCAATTGCTTGCAAGCCTTGAGCTGAACTTCGAGTACAATAGAAAAATCATCGTTGCACTCATGAAGATCAGATTCTGGCTCCTCTCGCACTCGGTCGACATTCCTTGAGTAGTCATGATCTTCTCAAGTGACCCGTGATTCTTCCTGTTGCCTTGAAATCGACGAACAGGGCAAATCTCTTGATTGTCATCTTGGGTGATGCAACATGTCGTCTTTGAAACCATTTTTCCATGTCGAAAATTCTGATCATCTTGAGTTGACAAAATTTGTCCAATTCATATCTCTAAACGACTATAAAACTCATCTTGATCCAGACAGTGTAAATCACTCTCTTCCTCTCTCGAGACCACCGTGTAACACAGTCGATTATTCCCACTATTTATGACTCCTGAAGAACGGCAAATCCTTCAAATCATTGGACAGTCTTTAATGCAGGACTGGATTGCTTACCCAACAGTTTCAACCTTTTTCTATGGTACATCTACATCCTTCTCCATCCTAACACCAAATGCTGATTCTCGACAGGCTTATTGATGCCGATTACAGTCATTCTTGCTTACCAGTACGATAGGTGCAAGTAAAAGCACATGCACTGAACCTGACCACTGTGAATTAGGCGTCCAGCACAAAGTTGGTTTTCCAGATACCAACTAACAGTCATTTTGCTAGGAATCATTGCATTGACTGGAAATATGATGGGACAGATTGCAATTGCAATTGTTGAATATCAATTTTTCCAAGGAAATAATACATCTCTTATCCAACGTGCTAACCATGTTGGCATAAAGTCTGAAACTTTGAATGTATATATAACCTGGCTCAACTTTATTCTTGTGAGTGTTTTATAGCAGAATAATTCCACAATTAGAGCTGAACTAGCGTAGCCAGCCATTAATGATGCCTTCATCATATGGCGTGCATGGGTTATCTTTCAAAAACGTTGGGCACGGCATGTTTCTACAACACTCTGTCTCTGCACAATTGGTGTGTTACATCAATAATTAATATCCCATAGTACAGGCTGAGAACATACACAGTTTTCACAATTGTCTTTCTGTCATTTTTCTCAAATCCTGATGTCTTATCAGCTGCTATTCAATCTCAGAGTAGAACTCTTACTATTTTAGAACTCACAGCTTTTAGCTTGTCACTCTTTACCAACTCTACTGCAACATTTTTCATTGCCTGGACATTGTGGTATAGTGTACTCTTGCTCATTTTCAACCATTAATGACTATGAATTTCTTGAATGACAGGAAACATGTGAAATTCTTACGGAAGAACCTTGACAGTCGACAGTGCCAATCATTCAAACTGTGGCGTATTCTATATCTCTTGGCAGATGCAGGGGCTCTTTATGCTATTTTTCAGGTGGGTTTAAAAAGTCCATTAGTATATCAAAAGATTTGATATTTGAGATTGCAGCTTTTAAATATTGTGATGACTGTTACATCCAGTTCCAACCAACCTTCTACAATCTTTGCTGTGGGAGTGATTTCAAGTGCTTACTTTTCTATCTCAGTATGTTCTATTTTTTCTATTACTTTTGACATATTCATCTTCTGCAGAGTGTCTATCCAGCATTGACAATTGCCCTCATCCATGGGCCATTTTCAATTGCAGGTGTACATGACACTGTAAAATCATTTGAAATATCTTTACCAAATGTTTGATTAGACATCATTCTACAGGATACCAATAGGTGTACTTGTAAATAAGATGCACTTAGAATAATGTAACACTTTCAGTGTAAGGGCAACTTCCAGAGGTTGCAGCTAAGTCACACAACTGGCAGAGGGAAATCCAAAGTTTATTAGACAGTACATACAACAGGAAAGATAACTAATCACCTGGCAGAGGGAAATCCAAAGAAAACAAGTCTAAGGATCCCTCTGCCATGGCATAGTGCATCAGCGCAGATGGCAGAGGCATGGGAACAACTATGCAGTACTTCCTGGAAGGCATGGGAGTGTCCCAGAGATCTCCAGAGATCCTCAGAGAACTCTGGGGTTCTAAAAAAGGAAGTTCTGAAAATAGAAGCCCCCTGACATCACCCCCCCCCCCTCCTAGGGTGTGGCATCTTTATGCACCAGGTAGAACAGGTTGTAGACAGCATGGTCAGTTGGAAAGATGGAGTAGAGGCTGCCATGGATAACTCAGGGTGCCCCAGGGTGGTTGTGGTAGAAGTCTTGAACAAGGGCAGGTGTGTGAACATTTTTGGTGGGCTCCCAGAAGTTGTTCTCAATATTGTAGCCCTTCCACTTGACCTTGTACTGTAGTTTATGTTGGAATAGGCAACTGTCCAGGATCTTCTCTACCTTGTACTCTGCTCCATTGCCAGCAAGGATGGAAGGTGGTGGAGAGGGAGCTTGTCTACCAGGGATGGAATTGTCCAGGGCAGGCAAGAGCTTGACCACGTTGAAGACCAAGTGCAGTCGATGCATGCCAACAGGCAATCGGAGCCAGTAAGTGAGGGGTCCTACCTGACGCTCAACCACATATGGTCCCAGTTGCTGATGCAAGAGCTTTTGTGAGGGTTGAGTGGTTGCAATGTTGGAGGCATCTAGGTAAACATGGTCTCTGGGGGAGCCAGAGTCCATCCTAAATTGTAGTACCAGGCTATGTTGTCCTTTGCCTTGGTCAACGTGGCCTTTGTCTCCTCCTCCTGTGCCTTCTGCATATGGTCAACGAAGTCATTGACCGACTTGTTCTCCAATTGGCATATGCATGGTTCAAAACCTATTCAGGGGTGTTGGCCAGTGTTGAGGAAGAATGGGGAGACCTGTGTAGATGTGTGGACGTAGTTGTTGTACTGGAATTCCACCTCAGGAAGGAGCTTGTCCCAGTTATCCTTTTGCTCGTTGCAGAATAGCTGGAGGTACTGCTCTAGCTCCTGGTTGACATGCTTAGTCTGCCTGTTGGACTGTGAGTGGTAGGCAATGGACGTGTGGAGCTTAACATGCAGGAAGTAGTAGAGCTCTTAGGTGAAATCTGCTACAAACTGCGGGCCCCGGTCAGAGACATAGGCATTGGGCTTGTTTAAGGCCATGCCCCTGATGCCCAACTATGTATGCAACAAGAGAGTCAGGGAGCTCAAGAGCACATTTGTAATGAGGGGCTTTACCGTTTGTAGGAGAAAGATCCCAAGTGAGAGGGATGGCTAGGGGAGTATTAGAAGTAGATTGTAGGACTCATTGGGGATTATGAGAAGGGGGCATGGTAGGAGGTTTGGAGAATTTGGAGGGCTTAGAGTGGCCAGGAAGAGCAGAATGATGGGCAACTAGAGTGTTACTACACTTTTCAGTGGTTCAAGCAGTGGCAATCACATGTCCACTCTCCAGAGCGGCTAGTCTGCGTTCAAGAGCAGCAAGTATCAGCTGCATTTGCTGCATTATAGAAAACCAGTTGGTGGTCCAGTGAGGCGTCTCAGCAGGGCTGGTCCCAGGAACAGGAGGCATACTGGAGGCCAGGTCAGAAGAGCAAGCAGAGGGTGCCACTGTAGGAGTGCGAGTTGTGGGGGTAAAAGGAGACCAAGAGTCAGAAGACATCATAGTAGGGAATAGAGCTGAATACTGTGGGCTAGAAGGGTGGACAGTGTAGGAGGCTGAACAACCTGTAAGGGGAACACTTAATGTCTGCAGAACTCCTTCTACAAAGCCAGCGAGCACTGGTGACAAGCAGGAGTCAAGTAGACGTAGAGGCAAGCAAGAGTCAAGCAAAGGACTAGCAAGGCTAACCAAGTGGTCGGATGTTGCTAGAGAGCTTACAGTAGATTCAGTGTGTAGGCCAGAAGAACACTGCTATTGTTCAGCCTAGGGATATTCTATCCCACAAGCTGCCTATATATACTACATTGGTGGCTGTGCTAAGACTAATACTGTTTACTAAGCAGGCCCTCGTATGTAATAGAGTATGACTAACAATAATTGATGCTGAGTAAGGTCCGTGCATATGACTCATCAAGGCTGACTATATGGAAGGAGAAAGAGTGGGCTGAGCGGCTGGTTGGATTTGCTAGAAATAGGTGTATTGTCAGACTAAGCTAGAAATAGAGTTGGACATGGTCTGGAGACTGGTCTTCTGACAGAAGCCCTCTGCAACCCCTATTGCCCTCTGAGCCCCTTCGACTAGTGGGTACATTGCTCTACAACGAGCCCCCGAGTCAGTGGTCTCTGACATTACCAGGCATGGAATATTGGAGCACTCTCATGCTAGGAGAGGGGATTGCATGGCACAAAGGCATTGCACCAGTGGGGTAGGCAGCAGGAGGTTGGCTGCTGCTAGAGCAAGGCACTTGAGGAGCGTGCAGAGGAAGTCAAAGATGGTTTTGGTAGTTTGGTGAAGGTGTGTGAGTTTGGTGGTGTGCTGTGTTAGGGAGGCTTGAGTAAGTTGCACCTGCATTTCTAGATGGAGCAGGTGGGTTCAGGCTTCCTTGCTAGAGGCCATGGCATCTGAGAGAGCTTCTGAAGTGGCTGGCTGAGACATAGATAGCATTGGTGCTTAGGCCTAGTGAAGAAGCAACAGATAGGAGCAAGATGAATTTTGGCAGCTATAGGGAGCTTCCAGACCAGGATTAAGAGACTTGTTCTGCTGTAAGGGCAACTTCCAGAGGTTGCAGCTAAGTCACACAACTGGCAGAGTGAAATCCAAAGTTTATTAGATAGTAGATACAACAGGAAAATAACTAATTACATGGCAGAGAGAAATCCAAAGAGAACAAGTCTAAGAATCCCTCTGCCATGGTGCGGCACATCAGCATGGGTGGCAGAGGCGTGGAAACAACTGTGCAGTACTTTCCAGAGGGCATGGGAGCATCCTAGAGATCTTCAGAAATCCCCAAAGAACACTGGGGTTCTGAAAAAGAAAGTTCTGCAAATGGAAGTCCCCTGACAGATTGTTTGTCTGTCAACTTTTTTTTGACAAACAAGAGTTCCTTTACAAGCAGAGCATCCATAGGCCATTTTTCTGCAAATTTCAGGATACACAGGCCTGTCATTGTGATAAGTTGGCACGTATACTTTGTGGCATTTAAGACAGGCAGCATATGTTGTTTTCTTGCCATCAAGATTAAACTGGGCAGTAGCGGTTTGAATATTGCATGGAAATCCACTGAGTATAGATTGGAAGTAGGGAAGGCTTTCAATATTTTGCAGAAAGGGCCCAATGTGTAGCATGGGGATGCAGCAAGTTCATTCACAAGGAAGATTGCCTTGAGGATTGTATTCTGTATAATAAGCTGAGTAAGGTCAAATAGCCACAAGCAACCTCTCTGAGGAAGGTTCAAAACAATGCTGCAGGAAACAACTATCAAAATTGATAACTGTATCAAAGGCTTAACATGTCAATGACTGTCAGAAAAGTGATGGGCTAAATGCTTGAGTGAGAATGTTTAGACTGACAGTTGTTGATATGGACTCACCTGTGTCATACTTGATTCAATGAGCATCATACTTTGCTTGGAAGTTCCTTTCCACCTCATTCCAAAACACTTTAGCATCACCAAGCTTTTGGAATGCTCCTTGAGTCTTGTTCTTTAGTTCATTGTAGATCTTCAACAATGCCTGATCATCGCCACAACCCTGTCTAATGAGGTTGAGCTTATCCATCTCATTGTAGATTTGCTGCGCTATGAGATCAAAGTTGCTGAGGACTTCAACAGCGTTATGCTCTGGTGCTACTATTGCAAGTCCTTCAATGTTTTGAATGAGGCCTTCAAGTTTCATTTCTATCTTCTCCATATGCATTAGTGAATTTTGTCCTGGTGTTGAGCAAGTTGATGGCGCCAGCAGTGGGTAGGATTGACACGCAGCAATGTCTGCTTCTTGTGACTGGATGACCTGGTTCTGTGCAATTTCAAGTGAATCTCAAAGCAAATTTCCTCCTAACTTTGTTGCTGCAAATTGTTCAGTCAAGTCAGCAAGTTGATCATTGTCCTGATGTTTTTTCCACATTTGGGGAGGGATAGAATGACCTTTCTCATTGGCTTCCAATGCTTTGTGACAACCATGTGAAATGCAATGAAACAGCTTAGAAGAAGAAGCCATGTTGTAGTCTTTACAGAGTCCGATGGCAAAAGAAAGCAGCAATAGATCAATTGGGTTTGGAAACAAGGGAACTTCTTGAGGCCTTGAGGATCAATTCTAAGCAATAAGCAATAAGGCCATCTGTCCATGGCCAATGACTACCCACATTGCCTCCTTTCTCCAAGTTCAGTACAAGGTATGATTTCTTTTTTTCAAAAGTTTACAACATATCACTTCACTTCATTTGTAGATATCAATCTCAACACTACAAATCAACCACTACCACCACCACCTGACATTCTGCAAAAATTTGCCACTTTTTTGAATAGTCATGAATTCTTGGCCATGTTTCTGCCTGCTCTACTCCAAATGACCAAAATGAGAGGTAGTCCAATAAGTAGATTCTTTGAGAAACAAGAGCGTGCTTTTTTGCCCAGGCTGGCCATGAAATGGACTGCATTTGAGCTGAGGCCAACAGTCAGAGGGCAGGTGCTGATTCTTCCAAACTTAGAAGGAAGGACAGCTCCATGTCTGCATCTCCTCTCTATTGAAATCCACCAGGACCTGAACCTCATCCCAGAGGTGCTGCTCTTGTCACATCTACACCACTATATCCAATCCCAACCAATTCATGTCAGCATCCACCTGATTTCCTGCTTCCTGTGCTAGGCATTTCACTCTATGAAAGCCCCTAGAGAGGTACAAAATGTGAATTTATACAAGATGACGGCAACAATGAAGCATGGTATCATCCCATGCCAAATGCAGAACAGCAAGAAAGCATGCTGGTCAGGTGACTGTGCAATGATCATGACATTGTATGTCCTACTACCCATCTTAGAGCCACTGCTTATAGGCCCTAAGTTAGAGCTTGCTATGCCTACTTTTACCCTCACTTGTCATGACTCTGACTCATCTTAACTCAATTCATACTGTTGCATTTCCTACCCATCTTGATCTAGTTGTCAATGTGTCAATATCGTCCTAATATCCAGGGGCGCCAAGTCAATAAGTACTCTATATGCATGAGTAACACTCTTCTACTCTATACAGTGGATGGTAAGAGTAGGTAGATTTTGCAAGGTATTTAAAAAGGCTTCTATAGCACTACTAGTAGATGCAAGTGGAGCAGGTACTAGTGACAGGATGTTCAACGGATTGTTAGTCAAGACTTCTGAGGTGCTAAAACACAAAATCCAGCACCAAAGCACTTACAAACAAAGTTAGGCCAAACATTCTTGACCAATTGTGACACATACTTTTAACAAATAAGGCAGTCAGAGGGTATGAGTACTCCACAGAAAAACAAGTAGGAAGTTGAAGGCTGACACCAGGAATGTGTCAAACAGCTTGGTATATCTGCTTTGTGAAGTGCTGTTAGGATTCTGAATTGTCAGTGTTGAAGACGGCATTGGTTGATTGTTAAAGTCATAGTCCTGATAAGCTAATAAGAGGTGTATGTGATTAATGCACTGAATGTGAACTTACAACTTTTTCCCATACATAAATTGCAGGCCTGTTACTTGACAATCCGCAGGCAATTAAATGTCAATGGTCTCTCAGACTGATGGCTGCAAGAGTTTGAAATACATCAGATGCTGCACCATAGCAAGTTAAGACAGGTAAATCAAGATGTAAAGAAAGGCTCATGATTCTCAGACACTAACCTTTGGCACAGTCAATGCATGGCAAAGTCAATGAACTTGGATAAAGCGCTGATCACTTCCACAGGCAATGAACTTCCTGCCTTCAACAAAAGCAGCACTCTTGACAATTCTTTTGAGTGATTTTGAGGGAATGGAGGTTTGAAGATTCTCTATGGAGAAACAAAAGAGGTCAAATTTGTTGGTATTGAGGTTGTCAACTAGCAAAGTGCTCCCATCAGGAGATAGCATGGCATTGCCTCTGTAATGTTGTCAGCAACTGAAGACAGGAAGGTTTAGCTTTGACTCACATCCCTCCCAATAGCAATTGCTTCTATTCTACAGTTGAATCATCTCCATTGTGGCAGATACTGTAGTAAAATCATGAAAAAGTTGCCTTCTTAATGTTTGAATACCCACATTTTGTCTGCTTCAAGTATTGAGAAAAAGGAGGTAGCGCTTTCCTGAGCCAAAAAATTGCAAGGGTCAGGGTATGTCTGACTGATTTTTGATCTCCCATAGGAGAATCAGGTTCCCTAAATAAATGTCAGAGCAGTTAGTTGATTAAGCTACATTATGCATCTCACTTCTACAAAGTTTAAATACTTTGAGTACTCCAGAATGGCTGGCTAGTGCAACCTTGCTGTTGACATTGTCATAGGCCTGTGCTTCAACAGGATCATTGACATTGAATGGAAAGGTCATCACAGCTTCAGCCCATGCAAATTTCTGTAGATGCTGTTAGATGTTGCTTAAGGAAAGAGGTCAGCAACCATATGTACCATCTCTATTGCTTTGGGACAGAGTGTGTGAGACCCTCTTTTGGTGCCAATGCTAATCCAATCTGCATATTCCTTGGGAGAGGAGTTGCAGTGGAGCTACTCTATTGATGTGATCTGAGCCCAATTTAGGCTCTGTAAGGTTTGAACGCACTGAGAACTTGTGAGATCTCTGTAAGGGAAATGCTTAATGTCTGCAGAACTCCTTCCACAGAGTCAGCAATGCAAGGGGCAAGTGAAAGTCAAGCAAGCACAGAGGCAGGCAGGAGCTAAGCAAGAGGCAAGCAAAGCTAACAGAGGGTCAGATGGCGCTAGATAAGCTTACAGTTGTTTCAGTGAATAGGCCAGAAGAACACTGCTATTGTTCAGCCTGGGGATATTCTATCCCACAGACTGCCTATATATACTACATTGGTGGCTGTGCTAAGACTAATACTGTTTACTAATTGGGCCCTGGTATGTAAAGGAGTATGACTAACAATAATCAATGCTGAGTAAGGTCTGGGCATATGACTCATCAAGGCTTACTACTATAAGACAGAAGGGGAAAGGCCGGACTGAGTGGCCAGTCAAACCTGCTAGGAATAGGCATATTGTCGGACTAAGCTTGGAATAGGGTTGGACATGGTCCAGAGACTGGTCCTCTGACAATCCTAGATTCTGATGGCATTGCCATCTCCTATTGACATGGTCAGAGTGCTTCTTGTAGTATTAAGATGCTCAGACCTTCAGAGAGTAGAATTCAGCTGTTTGGAGAGAAGACCAGACAATTCACAGCTTTTTGCATGCCTTCAAGGTGGTGTTAAAGAGTGTAAAACCTCAACTAAAAAGAGGCCATCAAAATAACAAAGTCTGTCAGTATTCAATCAAGGCACACCATGGGCTGCAGCACTTAAACAGCAACTGCAGATGTGACTTAAATTTGGAGTGATTGGTGTCAATACTTAAGTTTTAGTGATTAATTCAAACAAAGAACAAAGAACAAAGAGGAGGCAAACAAGAGCCACTTGTTGACCCTTGTGCTTGTGGCAACACACACGTATGCATACACTTCTGAGTAGTATTGGAATGAACAGAACAAAGATTACATTGGCACCAGGCAGGACTTTATGCATCTGGAAATTGGACAGCGCTCTCCACATATCTTGACCACCATGCCCTACATTGAGAAACACTGCCTTGCCATCTCACATTGTACCCAATTTAGGCCGTTGCCCTATTCTCTATGGGCCTTAATCACCCAATAGATCACATTTTCCAATGAACAACTTCAATATGCAGGCAGAAGCAGCAGGCAAGAAGAAGAAAGGCATGAATTAGAAGAACTGTCAAAGCTATTTGACTGTCAGGGGACTTTTATTTTTGGAACTTCCTTGTTTGAAACCCCAGAGTTCTCCAGGGATTTCCAGAGATCTCTGGGACTCTCTCGTGCCTCTCAGAAAGTATTGCATAGTTGTTCCCATGCCTCCACCACCCATGCTGATGTGCTGCTCCATGGCAGAGAGATCCTTAGACTTGTTTTCTTTGGATTTCCCTCTGCCAGGTGATTAGTTATTTTTCCTGTTGTATATACTATCTAATGAACTTTGGATTTCCCTCTGCCAGTTGTGTGACTTAGCCACAACCTCTGGAGGTTGCCCATACAGCAGAACAAGTCTCCTAATCCTGCTTTAGAAGCCCCCTATAGCTGCTGAAATTCATCTGGCTTCTATCTGTTGCTTCTTCACTAGGCTTAAGCACCAACACTATCTATGTCTCAGCCAGCTGCTTCAGAAGCTCTCTTGGACACCATGGCCTCTGGCAAAGAAGCCTGGACCCACTTGCTCCATTTAGAAATGCAGGTGCAACTTACTCAAGCCTTCCTAACACAGCACACTGCTGAACTCACCCACCTCTGCCAAACTACTGAAACCATCTCTGACTTCCTCTGCATGCTCCTCAAATGCCTTACTCCAGCAGCAGCTGACCCCCTGCCACCTACTCTACTGGTGCAATGTCCTTGCGCTGCACAATCTCCTTTCTCAGCATGGGAGCACTCCAACATTCCACATCTGGCAATCTCCAACACATATAATGGCAACCATGCATCCAGGGGACATTTTCTACAATCTTGTGTCACTCACATCCTACTCTGCAGCAACAACTTTGTCTCCAACAAGCCAAAGATTGTGTGGGTCCTGTTTTATATAAAGTTGGGACAGGTGGCCACTTACACAATGAAGGTTTTCTGATGCCCCAACTGTCATATCCCGCTAATCCCGCAGCCAGCTCTGAACCTTGCTGCCACCCCTAGAGGTCCTGGAGAATGACTCTCCCACCAGCCCCACAGCCCCAGACCGACTCCTGCCAGTGATCTTACTCCCACAACCATTACTAATGCCACCGTCAATCACCCCAGCCATCACCGAGCACTTCCAAGAAGTCACGCAAACCCCCCAGACATTACTGACTCTTCCCGGACATTGCCAGCCCCCTTCAGCAATCATGCCATCACACGCATCACCTGGCCATCACGTTGCCCCTCTTGCGCTCCGGAAGCCCCGGAAGCCCCTGATGCTGCCACTACATTGCCACTGACATTCACCACTCTACTCAATTGGAACCAACACTTGCCAACTTGTATAGAGTTCCAAAGCTGCACTCAGACCCAGAGATTGAAGGTTTGGCCCGGGACATACCCACAGGAGTATTTAAGTGGTAGAATAGGAACTTAGTTGGTAGTCTTGATATTGCATAACCCACACCGTATTGTTACCCAGTGTTTTGTTTTGTGTTTCTCAATCTATTCCTGCTTGTGTTTTGTGACTCCGTCTTGTATCGTGCCCATTTCTAACTCTGTCTTGTCTTGTGTCTTGTACTTGTCTTGAATCTCTCACCTTGTACTTCTCTCTCTCTCCCTCTGTCTTGTGACTCTTTCCTGATTTAGTCCCAACTTGTGCTTCCTTTCCCCTTTACAGTTTTGACTCTTCTTCAGTCCCGGCCTTGTTTCTAACTATACTCCGGATTCATTTCTCTGTATCTCTCTAAGTCCCAGTCCAACTCTATCTAATCTCACTTCACTTGCTCAGCTCAAATTGTAGAGCCTGTAACCTTCCTTGCTTCACTTCCTTTAATCAACATCACCTCGGACTTACCCAGAACTCCACGCACTTGCCTCCTGTCTCATGGTTGCCCTGGAGATCCTTTAAATGCCTGTGCCCGTCCCAGAGCATAGCGTTTTACCCCCGGAGCCCTTGTAGGTCCTGGAATTATATACCAGAGCTATCACGTCTTCCCATAAGGGTCTTGCTCAGTGAACTAAGCCTCCGCGGTCAGCAGAGCCTGACACCAATGGTGTCAAAAGCTTTGTGGACTGGGCCAAGTTTGAACAGGAGTTGTGAGACAAGTTCTTTCTCTGGAACCTGACCAAAACCGCCATGCTGGTTCTGTGAGACAGAGATCAGTACAGCAAAAGGAGGCAATCCCTGGACAAGTACATTGACTTGTTTCATGTGCTAGTAGAGCAGACTGAGTACCCCAATGGCCTGCAACTATGCCTCACCTTCCAGGAAGGGCTCCATCTGGTCCTGATGGAGCGCATCAATAACCTCATGGAGGAATGCCCAGCAAACAACCAGATCCTGTTATGCCGAGTAGCTTGGAAGTAGTGGCAGCTTATGGAGCTCAAACGGGACCTCTGCAAGGCCACAGCCCCTGCTTTGTTCTTGCACCTACCCATCATCTTTCTCTGCTGACCAACCATCTTTATCTCAATGATGTTGTCAGCAATGCCTCCAGCACCCCCTATACTACCCCTGGGCACCTTTAACACTTCTAGAGAATCAAACTGATGACCTCAGAAAAACTGGAACTAGTAGGGCTTGAACCTGCATTGCATGTTACCATTACACCATAGTCCTGTGTTACCACTAACCTTTTGATGTCAACCAGTATCCATTCTAGCTCTAGTCAACAGACGCTTAGATTTAACTCCAGGCTTTAACTAGAATGTGCTGACGCACCCTTACAGTGCCTCAATGGAGGTGAACACCTCTCAGCAGTGTGTGCCTCTTTTATTCCTATGCCGCCGCTGCCGCATCCAGGGCTACTTTGCTCACCATTGCTCGTGGAGCCTAGAGGTCCAATATCTATCCCCAGAGGAGCAGGAGAAGCTGCTGTAAGGGCAACCTCTGGAGGCTATGGCTCAGTCACACAGCTGGCAGAGAGAAATTCAAAGTATATTTAGGTAATACAACAATAACTACTCACCTGGCAGAGGGAAATCCAAAGAGAACAAGTCTAGAGATTCCCTATGCCAGGAGTGACGCTTCCAAGGCTCCAGAAGTGTGGGAAATAACTGTATAGTATGACAAAGCCACAATAAAATTTATAATCTAAAAAAGGAAAATCTCCGAAAATA
>QLOM01004094.1:0-14288 GCA_003313785.1 Termitomyces sp. MG148 | reverse complement strand
CTTGTTCTCTTTGGATTTCCCTCTGCCAGGTGAGTAATTATCGTTGTATTACCTAAATATACTTTGGATTTCCCTCTGCCAGCTGTGTGACTGAGCCATAGCCTCCAGAGGTTGCCCTTACAGCAGCGCATGTCTGCTGGTATTCCATTGAGGAAAGTCTTGAGCATTGTGTACTCATCTGGGTATACAGCCATATTTTGAGCATGGTCTTTAAGGGTGTCATAGAATCCTTATACACCAAGCTTCTTGGTATATCATGCAGCCTGGAAGTCTTGTCGGGCGTCTTGCAACATCAAAGGGTGTACAAACCAATTGTAGAGTCCAGTCAGAACCCCCTTGAATGTCCAGTCATACTAGGCTTGGTTTATGTGCAGAACCACATGTCTGGACCAGCTTTTGGCTTCACCAGCCAAGAACTCAGGTAGAACAAATATTTGTTTGCAATCCATACAGTTTCCGCTATAGAGACACATTGCCAGATGGTAGTACATGTCCATTGCCTAATCTTTCAGTTTGCTGAACTTGGATGCTCTGGAATATACCTGGATATGGCAACTATCTGTCTTTCATAGCTTTATGCTGTTGGGTAGGCATAGGTTCACTCCTAGGGCATCATTGACAACTCAATGGAGATGGTCATGCATTGCTTTGTGATGCATTTGTATAGCTTCCCACTGCCCAGGTGTGCGTGATGCAAGATCTGCGGCATGAGAGAGAAATTTCCCTCTAAGTATCATAGCCAATTGCCATGCTTCCCAACCCGGTAGGGTGTTGTTTCCACTGCCTTGGGTTGTTAGATCAGGGCATTTGCCATGATATTGCTCATATTGTCTCCTGGCACTAGCCTGATTAGTGTAAGGGGACGCTCCATTGTGGAATGCCAAGCAGACGCAACAACTGCTCAAGTCCACCACCAAGAGGAGCGAGCGTCGAGCAAGCACAGTGACAAGCAGCTAGCAGGCAAGAGGACAGGCCGCCGACAAGGGATGGAGCCAGAGGGCGAAGGCAGAGAGCGAGGTCGTCACTGAGGAGCTTAGAGTTATGCTGATGTGTAGACCCAGAAGCAATGCTATTGCTAGGACTGGAGATGTTCCATCTGCCAGTCCTACTTATATACTACATCGGACACACTATGACTACGACATATTGACTAATAGGGCTGGTATGTACTAAGCACTACTGAGTAAGCAATAATCAGCATGAGTAAGCCAGCCAATGGCATAAAGGCCTGCTGGCAAGTAGAGTGGGTCCAAAGACCAGCTGATCTGTCAGATGATGATGCCAAGATGGGAAGGGAGCTGGATAGGGCCGGAGCGGTCCGGATGGTGGCTAGATAGGAGTGCCAATGTCAACACAGACTAAGCAAGGCTAGAGTGGACAGTCCAAGGACTTGTCCCCTGACAATTAGGAGTATCTCTGGGATTCTGTTCACATTGCATAGCAAGATCTGAAGAAGTATAATTCTCCTGATAGTTGGATGTAAATTGTCAATGCATCTCATTGATAGGTTTTGTACTGTCAAATACAATATCCTGGTCATTGATCAGGAAAGTTCTTCTTTGCTTGAGGTCACTGTTCCTTATATGTTGATATGATACACAGTCACTCAGCATCTCTGCCATGGGCACCTGAGGCATTGATGTCGCCTCACTTTTTTGCTTGCAGGAAATTCCTCCTATGCTTCCCAGACCTGCACGGTCTGTTGGTCTATTTTGGCTGGCCAAATGTGGGGCCTTCCATAGCTCCTGCATGAATGGAGTGCGGAATGTACTCATCTGTTCTGAATGGAGCATGGCTTGCACCTGGGTCAGGGCATTCACCAGCTCCATGCCCATGTCTTGGTTATGTCACGCTGAGCATTTGTCAGACATCTGACTCCAGGGGGTCAATACCTTCAACAATCTTGCTGCTTTTTGCTGTAAATACATCTGCAGTTCCATAAGCAGAACATGCATAATTAAATCAGTATATTGTGTACTGAATACAGGGATACGCCCCTGTCTACTAAGTGCTACAATATGCAACAATGCATACCGCTCAAGCCATGCCTTGGTGGTATACTTTGCTGTCTCTAGATGCAAGTCCCAGAACACATGCATGCAAATCATGTATGTGGTCTTTAACTGCTGTTCCTTCTGTGCCGCCTCATCATCAGTGAAAAAATCAGATTCTCCACCAACTTGGTCTTCAGGGCTCTCAAGCTCTGCATCTTGTTGCAACAGAAGAGTAGTCTCTGTTACCACTTCTTGGTCCTTGTCAGCCTCCACATCTTCTGGCAACTCCTCAATATGGGCTTCCAGTACTTGTGTGCAAGATGTGCGTTCAGCTAATCTGCCCACGCCCCCTCCCTGGTACACTGGGATGTATGGTCCCGCATGTGCAGTCCCTTTGGCATCTGTCAAAGTGCCCGCTGTGCTGGCTTTCCTACTTGCATCCTCTTGAGGTCCCTGGGACACTAAGTGGCTAGATTGCCACAATTCTTCCTGCACCTGCACCACCGGAAGTGTCAATTCTCCTGGCATCCTCTTGTGAATCCTGGGCAATGTCTTGCTGACCCACCTGTCATTGGATTCCAATGCTGCTAACTGCCCCATAGAGTCAGCTCTCCAACCCTGATCCTGGGGTACAGCCTGATCTGCAGCCTGTCCTTTTGGCCCTTCCTCCTGGTCTCTTGTTGGGTCATCCAACAACCTCTGGGCCATTTGCTCACCACCTGTGGTGGTTGTAGGAATAGGGTTGCTCATTGGGTATCCCCTATCTAAAATTTGCATGGTGTAGCTGTGCGCAAAGCTCAAGAAGCTGATTGAGTTCAGTCAGTTATTCTGACTGTCTGATATCGGTGGCTAGGCAATAGATCCTAGCTGGAAGATTCAAAAAAATATAACAGAAGTTACAGTTTATATAGCTTATTGTTCAGACTCCACTGAATCAGACCAGTCTTTGTCTATTGACAATGTAGTTAAAACAAAAAATAAGCTGATTAGATCAGCTGTAATACTAGGTATACCTGTAAATAATAATAATAATATTAAAATAAGATGCTAGAGGCACCACTCTGCTACAATAATGGACTACTACCTCCACCAGGGTAGGATTCATTACCTAGTCTGCTGGGTAGGGTATGGTCCCAAAGATGACACCTGGGAACCCCTCAACTATCTCCATAGTGCCCTGGATGCCCTTTGAACTTTCCACCAACTCTTCCTTCAAAGACCTTGAGACCTCCAAGCAACATAACATTCTCCAAGTACGTTCCTCATTACTTTTACTCCCTTTGCAACCCTTCCCTTTCTCCTGTACCCTATGTCTTTCCTCATCCCCTTGCTAAAAAAAAAATATCAATACCACTTCCTCCTCAATTTATTATTACTGGTTCCTTGCTCTCCTTCTCCTTTCCATCTTCTCTTTTCCTGATGACTATGTACCTTCACTCAACAACAAAACACACACAAAAAAAAAAGAAAACAAACACTATACACTCCAGTTCCTTCCCTTCTACCCACACAACCCTGGCCTGCCATGACCCCCATTTCTAAAGCTTTCACTACTGAGATTTTCACCACCAGGGGGACCACTGCCACCTCCAGCTGGGCCACCACCGCCAGTGGGAAGACCACCACCTTCAGAAGGACCACAACTGCCTTGTTGGGTCCCAGGGCCCCCTCCAGGAAATAATGGACCCCCCTGTAAGGGCAACCTTTGGAGGTTGTGGCTAAGTCACACAACTGGCAAAGAAAAATCCAAAGTTTATTAGACAGTACATACAACAGGAAAAATAGCTAATCACCTAGCAGAGGGAAGTCCACAGAGAACAAGTCTAAGGATTTCTCTGCTACGCTGCGGCGCATCAGCATGGGTGGCAGAGACATGGAAACAACTATACAGTACTTCCTAGAAGGCATGGGAGCATTCCAGAGATCCCTGGAGATCCCTGGAGAAATCAAGGGTTCTAAAAAAAGAAGTTCCAAAAATAAAAGTCCCCTGACATCATCCCTCCCCCCCCTTTCCCCTAGGGCAGTGTCTTGATGCACCAAGTAAAACAGATTGTAGATGGCGTGGTCAGTCAGGGAGACAGAGTAGAGGCCACAAATGACTCAGGGTGCCTTGGAGTGGTTGCAGTGGAAGTCTTGGACAAGAACGGGTGCGTGAACATTTTTGGCAGACTCTCAGGAGTTGTCCTTAATACCATAGCCCTTCCACTTGACCTTGTACTATAGTTTACATCAGAATAGGTGGCTGTCCAGGATCTTCTCTACCTTGTACTCCACTCTGTCACTGGCAAGGATGGGAGGTGGTGGAGGGGGAGCTCATTGGCCAAGGATGGGGTTGTCCGGGGCAGGCAAGAGCTTGACCACATTGAAGACCAAGTGCAGTTGACGCATGCCAACAGGTAATTGGAGCCGGTAAGCAAGGGGTCCTACCTGATGCTTAACCATGTATGATCTTAATTGCTGATACAAGAACTTTTGCAAGGGTCAAGAGGTTGCGATGTTGGAGGCATCTAGGTAAACCCAGTCTCTGGGCTTGTACTGGGGAGCCAGAGTCTGTCCTCAATCATAGTACCAGGCCATGTTGTCCTTTGCCTTGGTCAACGCAGCCTTTGCCTCCTCCTGTGCCTTCTGCATGCAATCAACAAAGTTGTTTACCAACTTGTTCTTTGATTGGCATACTCATGGTTCAAAGCCCATCTGGGAGTGTTGGTCAGTGTTGAGGAAGAATGGGGGGACCTGTGTGGACATGTGGACATGGCTGTTGTACTGGAATTCTGCCTTGGGAAGAAGCTTGTTCCAGTCATCCTGTCACTCATTGTAGAATAGCCAGATGTACTGCTCTAGCTCTTGGTTGATGCGCTTGGTCTCCATTGGAATGTGAGTAGTAGGTGGTGGACGTGTGGAGCTTAATGTGCAGGAGGTGGTAGAGCTTCCAGGTGAAATCTGCTACAAACTATGGGTCCCTGAGGATGGTAATAGAGGCTTAGTGGTGCTGAAGACAGAATGACTCCAAAAACAGCAGAACAGAAGCTTCAGTGTCAAGAGTAGTAGCAGTAGCAAGCCAAATTCTACAGCATGACAAACCTGAAGAGTGGGCAAGGCATGTAACATCCCAAACCAACGGATCAAGAAAGTAGTAACTGCTCTAGCTGCAGAAGGAGGAACCAAGTAAACAGCAAGAACAATGACGCCTGCAGCAGCAATGGAGAAGGGCCCATGTCTGAATAAGAATGAAGGCTCCACAAATGGAATGAAAAGTGGAAGACAGAACAGAGGGCAGTAATGTCTGAGGTGGGATGCTACTACCTGCCTCCTGAACTTACTATAAAAACTGTACCATAACTTGGAATAAAAACAACTTTTTCCCCCAGCAATCAGCAAGAGTACACAGTACAGATCTAGAAAGTGACTTGCAACTTTCCAACAGCATCTTGCAACTTTCCAACAGCATCTTGTGACTTTCCAACAGCATCTTGCAACTTTCCAACAGTGTCTTGTGACTTTTCGGCAGCATCTGCTTAATTTCTGCTACTGACTCCCAGACTCTGAATAATGGCAGTTGCCATTAGCGTCAACAATACTGAATGGTAATTTCCAAAGATTCCTTGCTTATTATTGGTCACACCTATAGCATTCCAACTAAAATCACAAAGACTCAAAACAAGTCCAAATCCTGCATATAGAGAGAATGTGACTCTATCAACAGACTCTGGC
Source organism: Termitomyces sp. MG148 (assembly GCA_003313785.1). NCBI lineage: Eukaryota > Fungi > Basidiomycota > Agaricomycetes > Agaricales > Lyophyllaceae > Termitomyces > Termitomyces sp. MG148. The sequence continues at coordinate 8,583 of QLOM01004094.1, read as the reverse complement.
TCCTGAGTACAAGCCCAGGGATTGTGTTTACCTAGATGCCTCCAACATCATGACCACTTGGCCCTTGCAGAAGCTCTTGCATTGGCAACTAGGACTATACATGGTCAAGCATCAAGTAGGGCCCCTTGCTTACTGACTCCAACTGACTGCACCTGGTCTTCAATGTGGTCAAGCTCTTGTCAGCCCTAGACAATCCCATTCCTGGTCAACAAGCTTCCTCCCCCCCCGCCACCTCCGGTCCTTGCCAGCAATGGAATGGAGTACAAGGTAGAGAAGATCCTGGACAGTTGCATATTCCAATGTAAACTACAGTACAAGGTCAAGTAGAAGGGCTACAGTATCAAGAACAACTCCTGGAAGCCCACCAAAAATGTTCACACACCTGCCCTTGTCAGGGACTTCCATCACAACTACCCTGGGGTGCCCCGAGTCATCTGTGGCCTTTACTTCATCTCCCTGACTGACCACACCATCTACAATCTGTTCTACCCAGTGCGTCAAAACACCACATTCTAGGGGGGAGTGATGTCAGGGGACTTTCATTTTCAAAACTTCCTTTTTTGAAACCCCAAAGTTCTCCAGGAATCTCCAAAGATCTCTGGCATGCTCCCATGCCCTTTGGAAAGTACTGCATAGTTATTTCCACTCACACTGATGCGCCACACTACAGCAGAAGGATCTTTAGACTTGTTCTCTTTAGATTTCCCTCTGCCAAGTGATTAGTTACCTTTTTTGTCATACTGTACTGTTTAATAAACTTTGGATTTCCCTCTGCCAGTTGTGTGACTCAGCCACAACCTCTACACAATCCTGACCCCAACCTGACCCCCTCCTTTACATGCACACAACACCCCTGCTTATGCATCATGCATCAGTGGCACATCACTTTCCTGACCTTTCTTCTTCATTTATCCATCTCCTCTCAGCCCCTATCAATTGCACTCCTGGAGGTATTGAGACAGAGTGTTTAACTGATTAGTCAATATGTCCTGATTACGGCAAACAAGGGCAAGGCGTTAAAAGCTTGACAAAAGCTCCACACAAGCAGAATCAAAGTGTTTGTGGGCCTATGAAGTCAAGGCAGACAGATAAGCATGGTTGTGGAACAAATCAATGGGGTATGGAAGGTCTGCAGGAAGCCACTGAAGGGAGATGAAAGAAAATTTAGTAGATGAAGACACCTGGGAGAAAAAATAAGAACTGGGAGGGAGGACAAGCAGAGGACGTACCACCAACAGCCAGGCCCCCTAAGAAGGGCAGTCACCTAGAACGGGCAGCAAGTGAGCTGTGGATGCAACTAGACCAGGGACTGCTGTGGGCAAAGCAGGTAATGCCAGTATTAGGTAACGACAAGTGGAATGAGAAGACTGGGACCAAGGGAGGGAAGAGTCACTGGCACTATGCAAACACTACCAATCCATCAGCCAATGACCAAGGAGCATAGTAGACCATGTACTATGTGCAGCATAATGGCACGGGGCTACAATCTCATCAATCAACCATCAAATCCCAGGCAAGCTAGATGTGGGACCATAGCACACCCTTCAAATGACAGTTCTCCCATTGTTCAAGAAGGACCATGACCTTCAACAATCGCCCAATCATTTGACAAAGAAAGAGATGGAGCAAGCACAAGGTCTAGGAACCGGTTGGCCAAAGATGAGAAGCTGCAAGCATTGGAAGCCTCAAAAGCGTACATAGCAGACAAAGGAGGGTTGAACATGGGCTACATCCATCATGCAACACATACAACTATAAAAAGGGCAGGAACTGCTCAGGGTCAAATGGGTATAAACAGACTCTGCATTGAGATGCAAGTAAAGACTGGGGACAGTCCCAATTTCAGTTTGGAGGAGGATGATAGGGGCTTAGTAGTGCTGAAGGCAAAATGGCCCTAAAAACAGCGAAATAGAAGCTTCAGTATTGAGAGTGGTAATGGTAGCAAGCCAAACTCTACAGTACAATAGACTGAAAGAGCAGATGGGGCATGTGACATCCTGAACTGACAAATCAAGAAGGTAGTAACTGCTCTTGCTGCAGGAAGGCAAGAACAATGATGCCTGCAGTGGCAGTGGAGAAGGGTTCATGTCAGGGGACTTCCATTTTTGGAACTTCCTTTTTTGAAACCCCAGAGTTCTCCAGGGATTTCTGGAGATCTCTGGGATGCTCTCACACCCTGGGAAGTACTACATAGTTGTTTCCACACTTCCACCACCCATGCTGATGCACTGCGCCATGGCAGAAGTTGTGGTGCTATTTGATGATGTGTCTCTGGAGTTCTGGGTTGTTTGGCACATAGATACATCCCCAGAAGGTGAGGAGTCCATCCTGCAGGCCCCATTCATCAGTATGTATGGATTTTGCACCAGAGGAGCATCCCAAGCATAGCACCAATGAAGCCTTTGCAACCAAGTCCTCTTGCATTTTCTCCTGGTTACCTCAGCAAATATCCCAGAGTATGTTGACCTCATCTCCCTGAACCGCCACCCCTTTGAGCATGCAAATGGCAAATAGTTTCGAGTGCAGGAGGATGTTGTTGTTGTTGTCCCCTGTGCTGGAGCCATGGTTGGTCAAAAGAGGGCGTCAGACTTCTCCATGCTTTGACCAGGCTTGTGGTGCAGCATAAAGTTGAAGTTGGCAAGATATAGGGACCACCGGGCCTGTTGATGGTTGAGCTTTTTAGCTGTTCAGAAGTATTCCAGGTTCTTGTGGTCCATCCAGACTTCAAACTTGTGCTAGGCCTTTTCCAGAAAGTGGCGCCACTCCTCCAGTGACTGGATGATTGCAAGCATCTCCTTGTTGTAGATCACGCAGTTCTGCTCCATGGCGTTGAGGGTCTTGGAGTAGAAGACAATGGGGTGCCACTTACTGTCCTCCAGGGACTGCTGAGAGAGGACTGTGCTAGTAGCAAAGTTGGAGCTGTCCGCCTCAACCTGGAAGGGCCAATCATTGTCAGGGAAGAGCAGAACAGGCTTGGAGGTGATGGCAGACTTCAAGGCATTGAAGGCCCGCTGTTCTGCGTCTCCCCAAGTCCATGCAATGTTTTTTCCAATGAGGTTGAAAAGGGGCCAAGCATGGTGGAAGAAGTCCTGGATGAACCGCCAGTAAAAGTTGGTGAACCCCAGGAAGGCCTGTACTTCCTTCTTGTTCCGGGGTTCCGGCCATTGTGTGACACCAGCCACCTTCACCGGTAATAGCGTCACAATCTCCCTATACGCAGAATTTAGACTTGTTGCGAGTCTTTGGAATTTGGTTGGAAAGCTATAGGTGTGACTGATAATAAGCAAGGAATCTTTTGTGATTACCACTCAGTATTGCCAATGCTAACGGTACCTGTATTAAGTTGGAGTTTGGAAGTCGGTAGCAGAAAGTAACAAGATGTTGTTGGAAAGTTGCTGAACCCTGTTGGAAGGTTGCTAGTTGGAAGGTTGCAAGATGCCCTTTAGATCTATACTCTGTACTCTTTACTTGATCTCTGAGAAGAAAGGTTGTCTTTATTCCAACTTATGATACAGTTTTTATAGTACTTTTGGGAGGCAAGCAGTAGCCTCCTACTTCAAACATTACCTCTCTCCACTCTGTCTTTTGCTTTCTGTTCTGCCTGTGGGGCCTTCATTCCATTACTCTTTATTTGGATGCAGGCACTTCCCCACTGCAGCTGCAGGTGTCACTGTTCTTGCCATTTACTCAGTCTGCCTTCCTATGGCTAGCACGGTTACTTCTTCCTTGATCTGTTGGCCCAGGGCTTCATGTGTCTCCTCTCTGAGTCTGCCGTGCTGTGAGGTTTGACTCGCTGCTACCGTCCTCAGTACTGGAGTTTCTGTTTTGCTGTTTTGGGGCTATTCTGCCTTCAGCGGTACTAAGCCCCTATCATCCTCCTTCAAACTGAGATTGGGACTGTCTCCAGTCCCTACCTGTGTTCTAATGCAGGGTCCATCTACACCTGCTTGACCCTGAGCAGTTCCTGCCCTTTTTATAGTCATGTATATTGGTTGATGGACATATTCCATGTTCAACCCTCCTTTGTCTGCTATGTATGGTTTTGAGGCCTCCAACGCCCATAACTTTGCATCGTTGGCTGACCGCTTCCTGGACCTTGTGCTTGCCACATCCTTTTCCTCATCAAATGATTGAGTGGTTGTAGAAGGCCTCATGGTCCTTCTTGAACAATGGGAGGTGGGCCCATGTCCAGCTTGCCCATGATCTGATGGCAGAGCAGTGGGCACAGCATCAAGATAAGCTGTGGCTCTGCACTGTTTTGCTACACATAGTACAAGGTCTTCCATGCTCTTTTGGTTGTTGGCTGATGGCTCAGCAGTGTTTGCACAGCAACGGTGACTCTTCTCTTCCTTGGTCTCAGTTGTCTCGGCTCACTTGCCGTTGCCTGGTTCTAGTATTACCCACCCCATCCATGGCAGTATCTGCTCCAGTTCTGGCTGCAGTTCCTCTGCCACCCGGTCTTGGGGGCTGCTCTTGAGTTCCCCGACCATTGTTGGTATGTTTCCATTGCTGTCCCGCACACCTCCAGTGGGTTCTTATTCTTTCTCAGGTGCCTCCACCCCCTGAATCTGCCTTCTTTCTCTCTCAGTGGCTTCTTGCAGATCTTCCATACTTCCTCAATCCATCCTACAATTGGGCTTATTTATCTGCCTTGACCATGCGCACCCATGAATACTTTGATTTGGCTTGCGCAGAGCTTTTGTTCAGCTTCTGCTGCCTTGCCCTTATTTGCCATGACCAGTCCCTGCTGACTGATCAGCTGAACAACTTGTCCCAATACTTGCAGGAGTGTGACCTGGCCCTGGAGGGTGATGTTTTGCGTCACCTTCCTGCCACGGCCACCGATTCCTGTCCTACTTCCCTGAACAATCCTCGGACTGCATTGCGGTGACATTAGGGGCTTAAATAATTAACCTTTTATTATTTTCTTTATATGCCTGTCTTGTAGTATCCATTGCTGCATATCAATTTTTTTTGTTTTACACTTGTTGTTTTTGTCCCAGGCTGAACTTCTTTTCCTGCTCATATGTCTGATCATTTTTACATTGACAGATCCCCTCCATGCTAGAAGGTGGTGCCGGGAAGTCCCTTCCCAAGGTCAGTCATCCCTGACTGGGTTCTCACATGTGTCATTTTTTCATAAACTGCTTCTTGCCTATGGTGCAACAAACTCTTGCTTTTTTGTTGCTCGTCCTATGCCTTCAATCAACTCCAACGCCTCTGCTAGCTTTGTGTGCTTTGCCAATCAAGTCCTAGACCTGGCAATAGCTGCATCTCTGTTGCCTGATAACAACTACACCATGGTCAAAGAGTTAGCTCTACTCTTGGAGCAGTGAGAAGAGCATTGGTGGGAGGGTGTGCAGTGAGCATGCACCCACCTTACCTTGCCTGGGACTTAATGGTTGATCGGTGGTTGCTCCACCAGAATGAGGCCTGGCCCTGATCGGTCACCTCCTTAGTTGTTAGCATCTTGCCCCACACTGGCTCTTCCCTTTCCATCCCGCCTCCCATGTCTTACATCTCCTTTTCCCATGAGGCTCCCTTGATCTGGCACTTGTCTGCCCCTTCTTCAATGACGCACCCCCAGTCTCTTCGTCTGGGGCCGTACTTGGTAGGTTCATCAAAGGCTACCTCCTTCTGTTCTGCTGATGATGCCCAAAAGTTGCTTAGCACTATCCAGGTAGATGGTAAACTTAGCGCCTCACAGATGAGTAGCATCGGGCATTTGCTAGTGTTGAGAGAGTCCCAGGCAGGGTTTCAGAAGCCTAGTCTTTTTAGTGGGATTTGAACTTAGATAAATAAATTGGTTGCTTAGCAATCTAAGCCAAAAGCCTGCAAGGTGCTAGGGTGCTAGAAGTCAGTAAGGACTCTAGCGACGTAATGTTGGCAGCAATGTGCCCATATGGTACCATAAGACAAAAGTCGGTAAACAAAGTTGGTGAGGTGAAGTCAGCAAGACTGTATCACTTAGCGACTCTGAGAACTTCAAATGTGCTGGAATGTGATCTGAACTGTGGAGCATATGATTTGATGCTGGCTAAGACAAAATATGTACAGTATTTATAAGTGCTAAGTCGCCATGTTCATTAAACTAAATAGTTGCTAATTAATCAATCAAGAAAAATGGTGACAAGTACGATGGAACATGAAAGTTGCTAAGCAACGGCATCTGTCAAGTTGGCAAGCGTTAACTCAACATCCTAGCAGTGAAAGAGGCCAAATGTGTGGAAACTGTCACTAAGGCCTGAAACCATCAAATAGGCCTGTCTTGAGTAAGTTGCTAAGCGTCGGATAAGCTATAAGTGTTGCTAATATCTGAAACCATCAAGGGGGCCTGTCTTGAGTAAGTTGCTAAGCATTGGATAAGCTATAAGCGTTGCTAATATCTGAAATCATCAAGGGGGTCTGTCGCTAAGCATTGCTAAAGTGATCTGACATCAGATCTTTGAGAAGCACTGGGTTTTGATAGGCGTCGGCCCTGGCGTTGGTTGTCACTGATTGTGTCAAGGGACCAGTTTTCAGACCACGTCCAACCCTATTCCGAGCTTAGTCCGACAATACGCCTATTCCTAGCAGATCCAACCGGCCACTTGGCCCACTCTTTCCCCTTCCGTCTTGTAGTAGTCAGCCTTGATGGGTCATATGCCCAGACCTTACTTAGCATCGATTATTGTTAGTCATACTCCTTTACATACCAGGGCCCAATTAGTAAACAGTATTAGTAATGGCACAGCCACTGATGTAGTATATATAAGCAGCCTGTGGGATAGAATATCCCCAGGCTGAACAATAGCAGTGTTCTTCTGGCCTATCCACTGAACCAACCATAAACTTATCTAGCGCTGTCCAACCCTCTGTTAGCCTTGCTTGCCTCTTGCCCAACTCCTGCCCGCCTCTGCACTTGCTCGACTCTCACTTGTCCCTTGCATTGCTGACTCTGTGGAAGGAGTTTTGCAGACATCAAGTGTTCCTCTTACAGATTGGGGACCTGAAAGGGGGCCGGGCTGAAGTCAGGTGAGTGGTAGGTGATTGCCAAGTCAGGTGGTTGCTAAAGTCCCATGGTTGGCAAGTCTTGTGATCACCATGTGACCAGCAAATCGTCATCTGACTGCCAAGTCAGGTGGTCGCTAAGTCCCATGATCCCATGCATTGCATCCTGTAACCTGAGTTCGATCCCTACTAGCTGCAATATATAAGTTGCTAAAAATAGCACTAGTGCGCTGAGCTCAGCCAGAGGCTTATCACCACTGACTTGCCTATTAGCCTCGTCCCTGCTCACTGCTGCTGGCCTCCAACGCTCCATGGCTGCCGGTCAACCTCCCTTTCCCAATTGATTTCCCTCTGCACCATGACAAGCTGATAGCGCTCATTGCGCAAGCTCAGGGCTACCTTAACAAAGCCCGCACTAACCTGTCAGCCGTTTTCTGTTGCCTGACCCTGACCCACCAGGACGCAGATGCCACTTTGGAGCATATCGATGCCTTAAGTCGTTATGTTCAAGAGTGTGAGTCCAGGCTTGCATAGGAGGCTTGGAACCGGTCTCCCTGAGCTGATGGCCCCATCCGTTTTCTTTTTTTCTTAAATCCTTGTCCCTTTGTTAGCACCAGACTGCCAAGTACCTGTAACATCCACCATCCCATTTATTCTCTTAGGTACTTTTCATAGGTCTGCTTTGACTATTTGCTCAATTGTTTGCACAAATAAATCTATGCGTAGCAACATCCCCCATTCATACCCACGTCGTATGATCTTGTTTTTCTTGGTGGTACTTCTTCCAAGGGGTTGGTGTGCAATGGGTGTATTTCCGCCGCCCCCACGTCCTGCAGTATATAAAGCTAGGCTGCTTCATTTTTCTCTCTTTTCCTTGTGTCTTGTCTGGTCTTAGTTGCCATGATTCCCCCTCCCGTGTTACTGCTTTATGCCTTTGCAGTTGCTCATACTCTTACTTTTGTTAGCTTGGCCAACCGTTTCCTGGAGGTTGCGCTGGTCCTTTCATCCTCCTCAGAAAACAACCATGTCCTTATTGATAGCCTCCCCACCTTGCTCAAGGTGTGGGAAGACTGGCGGTTGGGAGGAGTCTCCTGGGTGTGCTCCCACATTGCCCAGCGCCTCCTGGTAGACCGTTGGTTCCACCACAGCCATGAATCCTGGTTGTGGATGGTGGTATCCACTGTAGTAGGTTGTCTTTTCTTGTGCCACCCCATGCCGTCTTACCAAGTCACATAGTGTACCGCCGTTATTGAAGACAATGCTTTGTTGCAGAGTCAGTTTGTCCATTTGCCCTCCGTCCTTCCTTCTATCTTTCTCTCTCCGCTGACCGCTGTACCTGCTACACCCCCCGTTTCCTAGACCTTCTGCCCCCCCCCTCTTTACCAGGGGCTGCTACAACAAGGTCATTGCTTCTGGGTAGCTTATCTTGCCATTTGCAATGAGGTTCCCTTCTAGCAATCCTGCCTGCCTACTTTTCATGGTCCAGGTGACTGTAAGAGTGACCTCTGGAGGCTATGGCTCAGTCACACAGCTGGCAGAGGGAAATCCAAAGAGAACAAGTCTAGGGATTCCCTATGCCAGGAGTGATGCTTC
>QLOM01004091.1:0-14484 GCA_003313785.1 Termitomyces sp. MG148 | reverse complement strand
ACAGACGCACCCCTAAATCCAATTGGGCAGTGAGGTTTACTTCTTGATTACGAGCGACTACATGTACGAATCAAGTCAGAGGTTCTCAAGTAAAAGCCACGTTCAACAGCTTACGAGCAAATGGATCCATACTGAAGGCAAAGGAGTTATGAGATCCGACAAACGTCACGTTCGAATAGCTCCGCGAACACAGTTCTGCGTGTCCATTGCACACCTTCTCCTTCTGTACAAGACTAAATGAAGCTGATTGAAGTAGAAAGATAATAGCTAAAGCCCATGTCCAGGTTCTTGAATGCATTGGATATGGTCGTCGAAAGCACTAAACATCTGCAGGAAGGTCATAGACATCAGACAATCAACGCTTGTGGGCCTTGAGGTGACGTTTTTGGCAAGCTTGGACTCAGTCGTGGCCAATTGCAGATTGATCAACACATGACTAGAAAACCAGAAGCAGTTGAATGAAGAAGCACTGACACATGACACTTTGGAGAAAGCTAATGGGATGCAACCAATATGCACACTCAGACGACCCACAATTTGGCTTCGGTGTGTAACATGACAGATTCAAAGATGTCGCCAAGATGGTGTATTTTCTCCAAATTTTTCAGTTCTGTACAGACGTGGTCCTAGGTCACAAGTGAAGAAGTCTATCCAGAGAAGGCAAGAAAATATAGCATGTAAAGTAACAGAGACATGAAAATGACTGATATTGTCCAAGTGCAGGTTTTGACCATCAAAAATTTGTCATGCAACGACCAGAATTGCCATGGCCTCCAACATGTGCACAACCTTGAAATCAAAGCTTATTTCACCATCAGCGCAGACGTCCTGGTAATTCTGTACATCCATTCAACAGCTCTATCTGTTGCGATTCAGCATGTGATTACACCGTGAGCATGGGCCACAGGAGCATCGTGGCCAGTGGTCAGCCAGTTCACAATTAGTGATGTGCCAGGCTCGGCCCAAAGCCGGCCGTGCTTCAAATGCGCTGCTGCAGGTGTCTGCGGCGCTCGGAGGCCCTGACAAGGCATTGGCGCGGTATGCGGACGTGGTGGATGAGTGCAGGGAGCACCTTCCGAAGACCAAAGACCTCGAGGACGCAGAGATTGTGCATCCGTTGCGACTACGGATGCGGACCACCAGACACCCATGTTCACCCTAGTCCCCGAGCACACCAATCGTGTACATACTTCCCCTCTGCAGCCAAATGCCTCAGTCCCTGCAAACAAGGGCGGTTGTGCTCATTCCACAAGCTGAAAATCTTATCCTTTCAAGTTTTCCAGGTGCAGGCACATCGATATCCAAGGTACACATTGCTCTCCTATAAGTTACTAGTCCTCGTCTGCCACTCCTCCCTCTCACCTTCTTCTTCTTCTTCGCCCCGCTCGTATTTGCATTCTCTGGCGCTTTACTCTACTCTCCAGAACAAGTCGAGCTGCTGTCAAAAAGCTCCTTCAAGCTCTCCAACAGCAGTCTTCCACTTGCAGACGCATTCGACCGATGTCATCTCAACAGCCTTGCCTTCCTGGGGCTGCGCTTGGGCATCCTTGGCGCAGCGTATCTCAGGTTATCTGTCATGTGGACGTGAGTCTCGGGTTTGTCAACGCTGGAACCGCCGTCTGACACGCTCTATCCAATACCTCCGCGCCGTGATTCTATATTGAGTCAGCCCGCGTATCTATGCTTGGACCTTTTGTATTGACCAAGCCCTGTCCTGACTTTCGTCTCTTGCTCGGCGTGTGGAGACTTGTCTCAGAACACGCATGCTTCTCTCTCGGCTGTGTGCACCCATCACTTCCTGATTCCTGTATTTATTATATCTTCAACAATCAGTGAATGTAGATAATCTTCCGGCACGCCCTCTCGTTAGTCCCAATTTTTTGATGCATAATCCAAAAACATAAAAACATCGACCTCTTTAATTTCCAAGCGATAATCTAGAGTGGGTGGAATATTGGTGTCCAAGGTATCAAACGAGCCGCAGGTCCAAAATCATTCATGTCGAGTGAAGTGCCTCAGATGCGCCAACACGGGACTGGGAAAACGCACCAAGGTATTCGAAGGTGAAAAGTATACCATTAGTTGTAAGGCTAAGAACGGCGATTCGCAACGCAGCACGTTATTGGCACTAGTAACGAAATATATTTTTAGGTTTGTGTACCAATTCGTTGTATGACATACCTAGTAACGAAATGGACTAAGATAAGAAACATACACTACTGACTACGAGGGTTATGCGGCGCAGTCACGTGCGTATCATGACACCCGCCCCCCACTTGTAAGATAGAGGGAAGGAAAAAAAGGTCTGTCATCCATCCCTGCTATACGGGCGACCCCTTCCGCGTCGATTGTTCCTGCACGTCTGTTTGTTCGTCCTGAACTCCTGGATGGCCTCCAGTGCATGCGGCATATCATACTCTTTCAACCATTCATCCTCGCTCTTGTCATACCCCTTCCATCGCACCAAAAACTCTGTCACTCCGCCCCTCGTCTTCTTCTCATGCAGAATGCGCTTGATCTCGACTTCATCTCCCATGTCCATCTGCACTGCCGGCGGCGGGTCTTGTCGGCGTCCCACAATAGTGTCTTCTCGCGCCGGCACCAGGCAAGAGACGTGAAACACGTCATGTATCGACCACCCGTCAGGTAACGCCAAACGGTACGCCGTGTCCGAAATCTTCTGTACAACTGGGAACGGGCCGAACCTCTTAAAATCCAGCTTCTGGTTTGGGCGATCGGAACGAAGATCAGCACACTCAAGGAAAACATGGTTGCCGATCGCGTAGTCTGGCGATTCGTCCACCCAGGCATCGTAAAAGCGCTTCATCCTAGCCGCCGCCAGTTCTAACAATGCCCTCAGATCCCTCTGCACCTCATGGAGTCTGTCCAAGCAGACATCTGCTTTCAGCACCATCTGGGAGTTCACCGGGTCCACTGAGAAGGTTGGGTTGTAGCCGTATTCTGCATAGAAGGGGGACATGCTGGTCGCCGTGCTCACCCGATTGTTGTACGCAAACTCGGCAAAAGGTAACCACTCCATCCAATCATCCTGATAAAAATCGATGAATGCCCTCAGGTAGACCTCGAGCTCTTGATTAATCCGCTCTGTCTGGCCGTCCGATTGGGGGTGATGCGCAGTCGACAGCGCCGGCTTAATACCTAGTCATTCCCACATCCGCTTCGTGTAGCGCACCACGAACTGAGGGCCCCTATCCGAAACAACCTTCTTTGGCGTATTGTGGAGGCACCAAACGCGCTCCATAAAGCCATCACACATTGCTGCCGCGTTATCCGTTGAGTGGGCCCCCAGAAAGTTTATCTTGGGCACCCCGTGGTATCTCGTGATCTGGTCGTCGCGACAAACCATCGGGGCCAGCGCTCAGGCGCCCTGGACGATGATGGATAACGAAGGTAAAGCGGTTAAGGAACAAGCTCCACCTCGCCTGTTGACGGCTCAAGTCCCAAGCTGTCATGAAGTATTCCAGATTTCGATGGTCCGAGAAAACATCCACCGGGAATGGGTTCCCCTCCAGATAAGGCCTCCACACCTCAAACGCCCTCACTACCGACAACAACTCCTTATTGTGCACGTCATAATTGCGCTCTGCGGGCTGCATAGACTTGGAGAAGAAAGCCACCGGCCTCCAGTCACCATCCTGTGCCTTCTGCAAGAGGACGGCACCCACAGCAAAGTCCGATGCATCCATCTCCACACGAAACTGCGCGTCCGTATCCAGCATCAGCAACACAGGCGCACAAATGAATGTAGCCTTCAACTTGTCGAACGCCCCCTGCTCCGCCACACCCCACCTCCACGCACAACCCTTCTTCTTCAGCTCCTCCAGCGGCTTCGCGATAGTGGTGTAGTCTTCTACAAAACGCCGATAAAAATTGCAGAACCCGAGAAACTGGTTGACCTGTTGGAGATTCCATGGCGCTGGCCAGTCTGTGATCCCGCTGACCTTAACAGGATCCATGCCCACCCGTCCAGGTGAAATTTTCAGGCCAAGGTAGTCCACCTCTGTTGTGTGGAAACGACACTTCTCAGGCTTCAGAAACAGGTCAGCCTCCTGGAGACGGCGTAGGACCTCACGAACGTGAGCGTCATGTTGTGTTGGATCCTGTGAAAAGATGATGATGTCGTCTAGGTAGAGCACCACGTACATGTCCACCAAATCATGGAAGAGATCGTTGACCATACGTTGGAAGGCGGCCGGCGCATTACGCAGTCCGAACTGCATAACCAAGAATTTGAACTGGCCATACCTCGTCCGAAAGGACGTCTTCCATTCGTCACCCTCACAAATCCGCACATTGTAATACCCCCAGCGCATATCTAGCGTCGTGAACACCTTCGCAGACTTCAACCGATCCAGCAGCTCATTGGTCAGGGGAATCGGGTAGGCGTCTGGCTTTGTCACCGCGTTCATTGCCCGAAAATCGACCATGAGGCGGAGGCTACCATCCTTCTTCTTCACAAAGAAGACCGGCGCTCCACAAGGCGCACTCGACTGTCGCATATAGCCCTTGGCAAGGCTCTCATCAATGAACTCCCATAGTGTCTTCAGTTCTGCCGGAGCCAACTGGTACAGCTTGCCTGGCGTCGGAACCTGCGCACCCTCCAACAAGTCAATCCCCAAATCGTACTTCGTATGCGCTGGTAGTCGTTCCGAGCATTGTTTGTCGAAGACCCCCAAAAACTCATGAAACTCCTCCGGTACCAACTCCTCTACCGTTGCCTCCTTCCTCCCCTTCTGTCAAGCATCCTCCTCTGCCAGCTCCTGCGAAAAACTCCGCCCAGCCGCTCCCCGCACCGTCTCCAATCGTAGACCTGACGATTCCCGGCACAACTCCATGTCCCACCTCTGCTCCAGAAACACATCCGCGTCCGCCGCCTGATCCTCCTCTCCCTCCGCCCACGCTATTGCCTCATCGATGCACTGCCTTGCCACTGCCACCGCCTTCGCCCGCTGTCCACGCCAAAAACGCGTCCATCTAGTACGTGCCTTCTTCAAGCCATGAAACCTCTCTCGCGACACTTTGCACGCAAAACCTCTAACTGTCTGCTGCCAGTCCGCTGTTGTCGCGCCTGTCCCCACCTCTGTCGTCGGCAAACACAAAGTCCTGCAAAAGGTCGACGTGAAATCGACCGTCGAGCGGCTCCAGTCGATCATAGGGCTATGAAGTCACAACCAGTTGACACCCAAGATCATATTGTCGTCGCCGATATCCACAACATCGAACGCTACCGTCTCCTCATGATCCCCCACTACAACACGCAGGTGCACTTCCTCCATGATGAGGCCTGACCGAACCTTCGAATTGTCAATTGTGCGCAAGCGCATGGGACGCTTCTTCGGAACCATCGGTAAACTCTGTTCGTTGATGAAACGTTGATGAACAAAACAGCAGCTAGCGCCCAAGTCAACCATCGCCCTGGTGTCCACCACCTGCACCCCACCCCCTACCTGCACTTTCAGCGTCACCGGTAGCTCCAGCGCCGAATGATCAGACTTCGGCTGCCGCGCATGGATCACCGCTGCCCTTGCCGCCCAGCACTTCCCCTTCCTCACACTCGCCACACCCGCCTCATGCAAAACGGTACCATTAGGTGCTGCAGGTACATGAAGCTGAACAGTCGCATCCGTGGTGACGACACGGGGCGACTCTACACAAAACCCTGCTTGGGTTTGTCCTCCTTCCTCTCACTTGCCACTGCCTCCCTCACCACTGCTCTGATCGACTCCATCCATGAAGGGCACTGTGCCATGACATGGCCGGCCACTCCACACTTGTAACACTTCCTAGGCGCCGGCAAACTCTTAGCCTGGTCTACATCCATCGCATTCAGGTCCTTTGGTGGCGGGGGTATTGCTGCACGTGCCGGAGGCGAAGTAGCAGCCTTGGGCGTGGCCGCCGCAGCCGTGGACCCCACAGGCGAAGGTGCGTGCCAATGGCCCTTCTCCCGTGTGGCGATGTCGGCCAGCTTACTCTCACGGCGCAGGAGTATGTCGCGTGGTTCCTCCGCTGTTTCATAGTCTGTGTTGACCAGCGCCTTCATCGACGCCGCTGACAGACCCTTCCAGAAGTGGTCCTTGACATATTCGCTGTCTGCGTCCACCCGCCCGAGCTTGCCCTTGAGCTCAAAAAACGCTGTACAGTAGTCGGTGATAGACTTGGACCCCTGTTGTAACTGCCCAATCCGAGCCAGCGCATCCTGTGCCTGGTCGCGCGTGCAGAACGAAGCTTTGAAATCCGCCACCCACGCGTCCCAGTCGAAATGCCTAGGGTTCAGCGTCGGGTCGTCAACACCCACTGTGATCACAGAAGACCACTGCTGCGCTGAGCCGGACAGGTAAGACTGCGCCCACAAGATCTTCTGTCGGTCGTCTCTGAACGCCTCAAATTCCGCTGCCGCCTCGACCTGCCGAACAAACTGGTCCGCGAGCTGCTTCGACTTGCTGTCATAGACCTCCAGTGGGTTGATCCTCGGAGCACGGGAGAGCTGTGGCACCGCCTCCCACGCCGCCCCGGCGCTCTGCATCTGTTCAAGCTGCGCGATCCGGGTGAGCACGTCCATCAGCATCTTTTCCTGAGCCTGTATGTGTGCCGCCAGCTGAGACTGCATGGCCTGGAACACCATACCTGCGATCTTCTCGGTAGTCGGGTCCGGCGTCCCTACGTCCTCGTTGTCGCCTCAGGAAGTCATCGATGTCGAAAAAAAATTTTTATCTTAGTCCAAGTGTAAGGCTAAGAACGGCGATTCGCAACGCGGCGCGTTATTGGCACTAGTAACGAAATATATTTTTAGGTTTGTGTACCAATTTGTTGTATGACATACCTAGTAACGAAATGGACTAAGATAAGAAATGTACACTACTGACTACGAGGGTTATGCGGCGCAGTCACGTGCGTATCATGACATTAGTCACAAGTAAGTAGAAGAACAGCGTCGTAGGCAGACTTGTCATTGTTTTCTTCATGAGTGAAGGGTTCAATCTGTCTCTTTCGAAGCTTTCAAGCAGCAAAAACCTTAACAGTTATTGTCTTCCAAGATGCGGCTCGATCCAGCGCAAAGCCTTGATACACTCAATCAGGGGTCGTGATCACCTGGATGCGCAACCTGAATGACAGCGCCAATGACAAAAGATTAAAATTTGAAGTAACCTGTTCAATGTTTGAAGAGACATCCGGAAACTCACAGGTCCATATCCATGAGATGAGCCTTAAGACTGGCCGCAAGGATTCCAAATCACTAGAGAAAAGTCCGAAGGACAGTCGATCTTTCTATAACCAGTTATTCTTTGCACTGTAAGGTCGCAGGATAAGGATTGAATATGAGGTAAGAGGAGACGAAAAGCTTGCAATATGAACAAAGAAGCCTGTTGATAATGCCCATCACTGACGCAAGCAAGGGACCAGTCACTCGTTGGTTTCGCGGAATTTTTCCATACCAGAAATGCGTCTGTTTCAATTGGCCAGGTGAATCACACTGAGCATGGAAAATGTTAGTTAAGCTCATAGACAATAACAAGAAAATATCGTATAAGAGTAGGTCCATATAAAGATGGCCTATCGAAGTGTAAGTAGTCAGTAGACGTCTGCGAGTGTTTTCCTTGTTTCAGTCCTAATCCAGTTTCCAAGTGAGTAGTTCATTGTCAATCTTACTCGGCGACTACTTTCCAACCATCTGCAGGTTCTTTATTTCTGAGAACTAGTGGGCTGTCATGATAAGGAAAAGACTAATCACACGACGGACAGACAACAGTTCTGGGACTGGCGTGCTACCACCGTCCAGTCCAGCGGGGGTAACAGACTGCTTGACCAGATAAGATATTCTTGTATATCCCCTAGAGCGCCAATATGAGCCTCATACGAGTTTCAGCATCTTGTCCGTTTGGTAGATAAATAGAGAGTCAGAGAATGAAGCGAATGAGCAAAATTCATGATTACTCAGACTAAAATGTCTGCCGGGGTTCGAAATCAATTTAAAGCTGTGTATTTATATAATATTATAATGAATCGTCGTCAGAAATTGAGAAAGATATTGTCCTTTTACATGGACTCAGGCACCACAGTACATATATCCCCATGTATGTCAGACTTTGTCACCCTCCATGCCATTGATCTTCGCCCTGTAAAAGGCATAGGCGGTACCTCCATTGCAGCTATGGAAATAGGGAAGATTCACCTTCACATTCAAGGCAAGGCCAAAATAATACTTAAAAATGCATTGTATGTCCCAAGATCGACTGTTTGTCTCATATCTGTGAGCTTGCTGGTAATCTTTATGCATGCAACCATTATCTTTGACTTCAAAAGTGTCACCATCCTTGACCAGAACAGTGGTGTCCTCCTAGTGTCCGGACCATTGATACCCAGCAGATGGCTGTATACACTTGACCTCTAGGACACGCTTGCAAAACATGCATTATCTGCACAACATCCTGTGAAACTCAATACCTGGCATTGGCGACTGGAACATGCTAATTATCAAGTTGTTGCAATCATGGCATGCATGGGTCTACTCCCAGGTACACCCTCCATCTCCCTCCTTGCTCAGCCAAAATGTGACCTCTGCATTCTTGGGAAGCAGACACAAACACTGGTACTTACAGTGAGGGAAGAAGGGCATAGAGCAACAGAGAGGCTACAAATAATTTGGATAGACCTAGCAGGACCTATGAATGTACAATCATGTACTGGCAACAAATATGTCATGGATTTAATCAACAACTTCTCAAACATGGCTTGGTTGATCCCACTTAAACTCAAGAGTGACGCTTTTATTGCACTACAAGCATGGAAAAAGGCTAGAAAAATCAAATCAGGGCAGAAAGTTGGCACATACCAAACCAGGCACAACAGCGAGCTTGATAGCAGTAAAATGGAAGCATGGCTGGCATCTACCAGTGCAAAGCAAGAGTTTGGAACACCATATACCTCACAACACATGAGTCACATTGAAAGGATGCACCAAACACTACAGGGCAAAGCAAGGACAATGAAATTAGCTGCAAAATGCCCAAGCAACTTGTGGGATGAATTTTACATAACAGCTGTGCATCTACATGCAAAAGCCTCCATGAAGTCTCTGCAAGGAAAGACACCATATGAACTCTGGTATAACCGTGCACCAGACTACTCCTACATGCGTGAAATAGGTTGTAAGGCCTTTGTACTCATTCTGAACCAACATAACCTGAAGACTAATGGCCAGGCCATTGAATGTGTACTGATTGGATATAGTAAGAATTCAAAAACATACCGCTGCTATGACCCAAAGACGCAGAAGATACACAAATCCTATCATGTTAGATTTCTTAAGAGACACAATGGACACCCTATCTCGACATTACCAGCAAACATCAAAACCAAGCAATCAGAAGAACCCACCTCATCAATCAGATCAGTGAATCAACAACAGACCATCCCTTTACCACAGATGACAATGACAATGATACAAACCCCCCAGCCCCTCTACCACGCACACTGGCACCAGTTGCAGATGACCCAGCACTGCAGCCTGAAGAACCAATGCCTCAAAAGCCCTGTCAATCTGGTCGAGTTCAGATCCCCACAGCCAAGGTGAACCCTGACAATTTCATTGTTATATGCCTAAAGAGAGCTGTCCAGGAGTCATGTGAAGCAGGAGATTGAATCCAAGCAGCAAGAGCTGAAAAACATGTGCAGCAGGATGTGGCGCAATCACAAATTCCTCCAAATAATGCTGCAACACAAGATTCTGCAGCGGACAATCCTCTGGTGCCAGACCTAGCCAACATGACAACAATTGATGAGGTAGAGCACCTTTTGCTCACCACTAGAACACTTGACAATTCATCATATTTAAACCTAAGCAACAAACCATGTACCTGGAAAGGGGCGCAACAATCAGCCAATGCCAAGCACTGAGAGAGAGTGCATACAAAAAGGAGATTGATTCACTAAAAAGCATGGGTGTATAGGAGCTAGTCCCTAAAAAGGACATACCTGCTGGACAAAAGATTCAAAAGAAACGACCAATCTTCAAAATCAAACGCAATGAACTTGGCCAAGTTGTCAGATTTAAAGTATGTCTTGTATTCAAAGAATATAAGCAGGTTTATGGACAAGACTACATGAAAACCACTTCACTTACAGCGTGCATAGAATCATGCAGGATTTTCTTACACCTAGTGGCAGCTAACAACTGGGATGCAACCCAAATTGATGTCAAGACAGCCTTCCTCTATGGGCTGTTCTCTGACAATGAAGTCCAGTACATGGAGCAACCTGAAGGTTTCACAGAGTCTGGGAAGGAAGATTGAGTCTGCCACCTAGTAAGAGGTCTGTATGGCATAAAGCAAGCTAGACGTATCTGGAACCACACACTCCACAGTAATATGGTTTCATGAGGGTTCACACGCCTACTCTGCAAATTGTGTATATACTACCATAAGACAGACACTAGTACCATGATTGCAGTTGTACACGTCAACAACTTTTTATCCATAGCCAGCAGCAAGGAAGAAAACAAGTGGTTCAAGGACCAAATGCGGCAAGTCTGGACCATCTCTGAACTGGGACTCTCAAAATTTGTTGTTGGCATTGCTGTAGACTGGGACAGGGAGACCTCATTAGTATGCCTATCACAAACAGCTCTAATAGACAAAATAATCCTACAGTTTGGCCAAAAGGATGCGATAACACTGTCTCTCTCTATGGACCCAGGTCTCAAACTTTGAAAGGTTGACCAATCCACACTGAGCAAAGAAGAACATTTCATATTACAACAAACACTGTATCAGCAACTCGTCAGATGCCTCCTCTACCTCATGATATTGACAAGACCAAACATTGCATATGCAGTGCAGCAACTAACACAGTACATCAACTCCTATGCCACAGTCCACTGGAATGCAGCAATACAACTTGTGCAATACCTCAAAGGCACTTGCAAACCGAAACTGACACTAGGGGGCAGGGAGAAACCAATCAATCTCATAGGCTTTACAGACTCAGACTGGGTGAACTGTCTCAACACAAGACAAAGCATTGGCGGCTATGCCTGGAGCTTAGGATCTGGAATCATCTCATGGGCAGCTTGTAAACAGAAGACAGTGGCTGCATCATCATGCAAAGCCAAATATATTGCTGCTTACAAAAGTGCCCAGGAATGCATATGGCTATATGCCCTCCTCAAAGGCATTGAATATGATATCATGGCAAAACCCACCCCCATTCTCTGTGACAATAATGCAGCAATCAAATTATCTGAGGACTCAACCCTACACTCCCATGTGAAACACATTGACATAAAATACCACTTCCTCAGAGAACACATGCAGTCCAACAAAATATCCATACACTACATCAACACAAAGTACAACATTGCTGACCTCTTCACAAAAGCCCTCCTGACACCTTGCTTCACCAGACTACATACACTGCTGGGGCTCAAATGATGCCATGATTCCATGCAAGGAGGAGAATAAGGTTTTTGCTGAGGAGGAGTGTTGGAATCACCAACAAACCTCATGCATCAGGACAGCCACCAATGGCCAATACCTGACTCTTTTGCTTTCACTCTTTGCTTTGACTATACATATCACACTATTACACCATTGTCCCACAAACATAGATATACAATATATATAGAATGACACCCTCAGTCATTTATACACAACTGAGAGTGAGTAACACCATCACTACCAATACTACACATACTCACATTGTACCGCAGAATAAGATCACTTACTGTTCTGTATAGGTACAGTCACAAAATATAGTCATTTATACATGACTAAGGAATAAGATCACTTACTGTTCTGTATAGAGTTCTAACACAAACATTTGGAATGCACTTCTATGCTGTCCTAGAGAAAATGTCAGCCTCTAATGCATGCTCTGATCTGTTGTCTGAAAGCATTGGTGATGTGCACTCAGTAGCAGGATCAGTCTTATGGGTGCTCAGCCTAATAGAAGGCAACATGGCTTGGAGCATCTTGAAAGCAGATTGGATTTCTTCATGAATGTGCCACTCTGTGGGCCAATAAGCACTCTTTTAGTTCTCAATTAGAAATCTAAAGAGCTCACCAAGGGTGCCACAGGCCTGCTGAATCGACTTCTTGACAATCAGTTCCAACATGCTTATACTTGTCATGAGAGCAGCTTGGATTTCTTTGTGAACATGCTGCACTAAGGCTCATCAGCATTCTTTAAGTTTTCAATTAGAAGCCCAAAGAGCTCACCAAGAGTGCTATGGGCCTGCTGAATTGACTCCTTGACAATTGGGCCCAGCATGCTTGTGACTGCTTGAACAATGCTTTCAGCTGAGATGGTTGGAGCTGAGGCCTGCGTTGGAGTGCTGGCCAGACATTGGAGCATTATCTTCTTTGCCTCAACAAGGCCGTCAAAGTCAATGCTCTTGCAATTTTTATATGAAAGTCCAAGACCACCAGGCACTGCATGAGAGACCACCTGCCAGTTGGTGCTCGCATCAAGGTACAAAGGCAGTACATTTTCTGCCACCCCTGATAAGACATCAGGGCTGAGTCCATAGATCCAATTTTTAGTGCGCCAGCTATAAATGGCCTGCTAAGCAGCAATGGTGTTTTGATCATCAAAATCTATGAGGTCCTCCAGATCCGAGCAAAGTTTGCATTGAAACACTATGGAGACCTGCCTCCAAGACTGCAGCCCAAGCTTGACTCTCAGCATGCTTTTGGTATAGCCATGCATGATCTTCAAGACATCCATCATAGTGAAAAGCTTTCTATTGTTGACAAACAGCTGGTCTCTGTACATTTGCCTGACTTTGGAAGAGTCATTATAGCAGATGTGTGCTGCCAGCTGAGCAAAAGGCCTGGTCAATGCAAGATTCTGAATAATCAGGTCAGATGTCAGCCTATCAAAGGCATGGAGAATGAGCTTGTCTGATCTGCTCATGGCCATCCCCTTATGATAAGTCACAAGCATGGCCAAGTATTTGCCAAAGGCAACACAGTTCCTGTGTGTGGAGGTATCAGTATTTTGAAAAGTCATGGCTGTCAGCTCAGTGCCTCTACCTAGTGCTCCACCAAGCATCTGACCTCTGACCAGCAGCAACTCTTTGAACTGTGCATACTTGTGCAGCCAGGACCTAAGTGCAAGCTTGTTCCAGATAATTTGTTAACCTTGACCAGACCATGTCCAACCCTATTCCAAGCTTAGTCCAACAATATGCCTACTCCTAGCAGATCTAACCGGCCGCTTGGCCCACCCTTTCCCCTTCCGTCTTGTAGTAGTAAGCCTTGATGAGTCATATGCCCAGACCTTACTCAGCATCAATGTTAGTTATACTCCTTTACATACCAGGGCCCAATTAGTAAACAGTATTAGTAATAGCACAGCCACCAATGTAGTATATATAGGCAGCCTGTGGGATAGAATATCCCCAGGCTGAACAATAGCAGTGTTCTTCTGGCCTATTCACTGAACCAACCGTAAGCTTATCTAGCGCTGTCCGACTCTCTGTTAGCCTTGCTTGCCTCTTGCCTGACTCTTGCCTGCCTCTGTGCTTGCTTGACTCCCGCTTGCCCCTTGCATTGCCAACTCTGTGGAAGGAGTTCCACAGACGTCAAGCATTCTCCTTACAGGTTGTTCAGCCTCCTACATTGTCCGCCCTCTTAGCCCACAGTATCTAGCTCTATCCCCTACTATGTCTTCCAACTCTCAGTCTCCCTCTACTCCTACAACTTGCACCCCTACAGTGGCACTCTCTGCTTGTCCTTCCGCTCTGGCCTCTAGTACGCCTCCTGTTCCTGGGACAGGCCCTGCCAAGACACCTCACTGGACCGCCAACTGGTTTTCTCTAATGCAGCAGATGCAGCTGACACTTGCCGCCCTCAAACGCAGACTAGCCGCTCTAGAAAGTGGACATGTGATTGCCGCTGCTGCTCAAACTGCTGACAAGCATAGTAACGCTCTGGTCACCCATTGTTCTGCTCTTCCTGGCCACCCTCCCTAAGCCCTCCAAGTCCTCTAAACCTCCTACTGCGCCCCCCTCTCATAATCTTCAACGGGTTCTGCACTCTACTTCTAATACTCCCCTGGCTGTCCCTCTTGCTTGGGATCTCCTTCTTACCAATGGTAAAGTCCCTCATTACGAATGTGCTCTGGAGCTCCCCAACTCTCTGGTTGCACACATTGTTGGACATCAAGGGTGTGGCCTTAAACAAGCCCATGACCTGTCCAGCTCTTGGTTGGCCACCTTCATGGTTGGTCCAGCTGGTGGTGAAGGCTGACATTTTGTCACTATCTAAGGCACTGACCAGCAGATTGGTGAAGCCCTTGTTGTCTTTGGAAAGCGCATTGCTAAAAAGCATGTGCATGCACTGCAGAAGCAGCAATCTGGCAACGCTGCGCCAGCCCCTTCTAAGGAACCCACTTTGTCCACCCCAAAACCCTCTACTCAGTCTGCACCACCTCCTCCTCCTATGGCCTCTATGCATGACTCTACCA
>QLOM01004082.1:0-32937 GCA_003313785.1 Termitomyces sp. MG148 | reverse complement strand
GCGCTATGATAGCCAACCGCGTACTTGTAGAGTGGGTAGACCACGCCTATACCTTCGGCGTGGTCTACCTCAAAAATCAGTTTCTTGCGGCCACAGCATCCATCAACCAGTTCCGCGAGGTTGACAATGAACGTCATCGTCGACTGGACATCTATGGAGAGCCCCTGGCCATCACGTGGTGGGACAATTGGCGATTGCCCACAGACGATGACATGATTCATCTTCACGCACTACTCACCCGCGAGTCTGCTCAAAGTCATGAGTACCTTGAAAGTGGACTGTATTATCCTGTGGGGATGGACCCCAACCGTCGGGATTTATGGCAACACCGTTCTCGACACGGGCCATATCCCTCCTCACCATCGCACCCTTCCACGTCAGTTCAGGCTCCCACAGCCTCAACATCGTCGGGCCCCGTCGCCTCATCATCCTCAGTTAACATTGACAATGAGATGAGGATCGATACGGTCTGCGAGTTGTTGCATCCGCCGTCTGCGTAATTATCGTAGGCGGCTCATCTCCTTTTCAATTCATACTGCCGGTTAACGTCGGCGTTGTATTTTTTGACAGATGACTTGGACATTTTCGAGCTGTGAAGGACCAGAGTGCCTCCACATTGACCTACTTATTAACCTGGACAAATTGTCTCTCCTTACATCGAGACTGATTACCAGTCTCAAAGGGGGGCATGTAACATATTGTATTATAGTTAAATAATTAATAGACAATTATATTAATTATTTATCATTACTTTACATACATGCTGGCTGCCTTACATAAGGCAGCCAATTTTACTGTCATACTTCGTAGTACTAGAATCGACTATCGATCTGGTTCTGTTGGTGTGACTGTAAGGCTAAGCTATACTTGACTTTGTTTCATTGCCACAGAGTTGGATATAAGTGACACAGGATTGCAAGAATTGTTCCCTGGATGCACAGTCACTATTATACATATTGGGGATTGCTGGGCATGGGATGGAGCACTCTCATGCCAGAAGAGGGGACTGCCCCAGTGGTGTAGGTGGCAGAGGTTGGCTGCTACCAGAGTAAGGCATTTGAGGAGCATACAGAGGGAGTCGGAAATAGTTTTGGTAGTTTGGCAGAGGTTGGTGAGTTTGGCGGTATATTGAGTGAGAGAGGCTTGAGTGAGTTGCATCTGTATTTCTAGATGGAGCAGGTGGGTCCAGGCTTCCTTGTTGGAGGCTGTGGTATCCAAGAAAGCTTTTGAAGTGGCCAGTTAAGACATAGAAAACATCAATGCTTAAGCCTAGTGAAAAAGCAACAAATAGGATCTGGATAGATTTTGGTGGCTATAGGAGGCTTCTAGACCAGGGTTCAACTTCCAGAAGTTGCAGCTAAGTCACACAACTAGCAGAGAGAAATCCAAAGTTTATTAGAAATGGTACAGTATGACAGAAAATACAACTGAGGATTCCTTCTGCCATGGTGTGGTGCATCAGCATGGGTGGTGGAAGCATGAAAACAACTATACAGTACTTCTTAGAGGGTACAGAAGCATCCTAGAGATTTCTGGAGATTGCTGGAGAACTCTGGAGTTCTGAGAAAGGAAGTTTTCCTGACAATCAGCTTCTTTGACACACGCACCTAGAATACAAAATACATAGTGCAATTTGATTGGATGAGTACCAATCAACCAACTGAACAGACTCACAATGGTGAGACTATTGACCAGTCACTAGCATACTCACTAGCTGCATTGGTTGACCCAGGTCAGCCTGGGTCAGAGTCTGCTAAGAATAGAATAGAGAAACCCTCTCAGCAGCCTCAAGAAATGTGAGGGGGAGCTCAATGGAGTGAAGCTCAACTGACAGCTGTGCCCAGCAATGCAGTGAGTCTGGAAAACCCCAGAACAGAACACTGAGAGAGACAATGCTCCTTACATGCAACCAAGGAGGCCAGGAGGACTGCCTCAGGCCTAGGTTCAAAGTCTGGACGGACCATAAGAACCTGGAATACTTTCAGACAGCCAAGAAGCTCAACTATCAGCAGGTCTGGTGGTTTCTGTACCTTGCCAACTTTGACTTTATGCTGCACCACAAGCCTGGTCAAAGCATGAGAAAGCTCAACACCCTCTCTTGGTATGCCAACCATGGCTCTGGCACAGGGAACAATGACAACATCACCTTCTGTACCTGGAGTTATTTGCTATTTCCATGTTTGAAGAGGTGGCAGTTCAAGGAGACAAGGTCAACATACTCTAGAACATTTGCTGAGGTAACTGAGAAAGAACACAGGAGGACTCACTTGCAAAAGCCACATTGGCACTGCGCTTGGGATGCCTCTCCAGTGCAAAGTCTGTATGCACCAGTGAGTGGAGCCTACAGGATGGACTCCTCATCTTCTGGGGATGCATATATATGCCAAACAACTCAGAGCTTTGGAGGTGCATCGTCAAGCAGCACCACAACTCCTGCATTGCTACACACCCTAGTCAATGAAAAACACTGGAGCTAATCTCCTGGAACTACTGGTGGCTGCAGATGTCACGCTACATAGGAGCCTACACCAGCACCTGCAATCTCTGCCTCTAGACAAAGCTCCACCAATGCCTCTCAACCAGTCAACTGCACTCTCTCTCCATGCCTGCTGCACATTAGAGGATGGCCTCCATCAACTTCATTATGGAACTCCTAGACATGCATGGATGTGACACCATCATAGTTGTTGTGGACCTTTATGATAAGCAAGCACACTTCATTCCAATGCATACAACCTGCTCTACAATAGGTGCTGCCAATCTGTACCAGAAAAATGTCTGAAAACTTCATGGCCTTTCTGAAAACCATGTGCACAGCAATTGGAGAATAAGTCAGTCAATGACTTGGTTGACTGCATGCAGAAGGTGCAGAAGGAAGCAAAAGCTATGCTGACCAAGGCAAAGGGCAACATAGCTTAGTACTACAATCAAGGACGGACTCCAGTTCTCCAATACAAGCTTGGAAATCATGCTTACCTGGATGCCTCCAACATTGCAACCACTTGGCCTTTGCAGAAGCTCTCACATTAGTAGCTAAGACCATACATGGTTAAGTGTCAGGCAAGACCCCTTGCTTACCGACTTTGACTGCCTGTTGGCATGCATCAACTGCATCTGGTCTTCAACATGGTCAAACTCTTGCCTGCCCTGGACAATCCCATCCTTGGTTAATGAGCTCCCCCTCTGCCACCTCTGGTTCTTGCCAGCAACGGAGCAGAGTACAAGGTAGAGAAGATCTTGGACAGCTGTCTATTCCAATGTAAACTACAGTACAAGGTCAAGTGGAAGGGCTATGGTATCAAGGACAACTTTTGAGAGCCTGCCAAAAATGTTCACACACCTGCCCTCATCGGGGACTTCCACCACAACCACTCCAAGGCACCCCGAGTCATCTGCAGCCTTAATCCCATCTCTCTGACCAACTGTGCTGTCCACAATCTATTCTACATGGTGCGTTAAGACACCGCACTCTAAGAGAAAGATGATGTCAGGGAACTTCCTTTTGTAAGAGGATGCTCTATCATGGAAAGCTAGGCAGACGCATCAACCACTCAAGCCAACCACCAAGTGGGGCAAGTGTCGAGCAAGCACAGTGACAAGCAACTGGCAGGCAAGAAGGCAGGCCACTGACAAGGGGTGGAGCAGGAGAGCAAGAGCAGAAGGCAAGGTCGTTGCTGAGGAGCTCACAGTAATGCTAATGTGTAGACCCAAAAGCAATGCTATTGCTAGGACTGGGGATGTTCCATCCATCAGTCCTACTTATATACTACATTGGATACACTATGACTACAGTGTATTGACTAATAGGGCCAATATGTACTAAGCACTAATGAGTAAGCAACAGTCAGCATGAGTAAGCCAGCCAATGGCATAAAGGCCTGCTGGCAAGTAGAGTGGATCCAAAGACCAGCTGACCTGCCAGGTGTCGATGCTAAGACAGGGATAGAGCAGAATAGGGCTGGAGCGGTCTGGATGGTGGCTAGATGTGGGTGCCAACGTCAACACAGACTAAGCAAGGCTAGGGCGGACGGTCCGAGGACCTGTCTCCTGACACCTTTTCTGGAAACCCTGGAGTTCTCCAACAATCTCCAGAGATCTCCAGGATGCTCCTGTGCCCTCCGGAAAGTACTACATAGTTGTTCTCATGCCTTTGCTACCTATGCTGATGCACCATGCCATAGCAGAGGGATCCTTAGACTTGTTTTCTTTGGATTTTCCTCTACTAAGTGATTAGTTATCTTTCCTATCATACTGTACTGTTCTAATAAACTTTGGATTTCCTTTTGCCAGTTGTATGACTTGGCCACAACCTCCAGAGGTTGCCCTTACAGGTAGGGTTGCAGTAGCAATACATGAAACCTTGGTACAGCCTTGAAGATATGGTCCAATCTACTTGGGGCATATTTTCTTGCCCTTCTCTTGAGTAAGCTCAAGTTCTTGGTTGACAGGTAGACCAAGCCTCCCTTATTAATAGTCGGCTTGTCTTGCCAGCAGTTATTAGCATGTCGCATTGCAAGCCTTTATGATTGCATCATGCACATCAGCAAAGTTTCTGAGCACCTTGTATGCAAAGTCCTTGATCCTTTTATGAATCACTTTGTCTGTATGAAGCTCTCAAATCATTGATGGCATATAGCCATTATTCAAATCAAAGGGTGCATACCTTATTGTCTTGGAAATGCTTATGTTTATTGCAAATTCCACTTATAGGATCCAATCAACCCAGTTTTTCTGATCAGGATGAATGAATGCTCAGAAGATCTGTGCAACATTCCTATTCATGCATTTGATCTGACCATACATCTGTAGATGAAAAGAAGTTGACATGAGCAATTTTGCTCTGAGCAGTTTGTGCAGCTTCTTCCACCATTTGGAACTAAACTTCAAATCTTGATTGCTTATAATTGAGCTAGGTAAACCATGTAGGCAAACTATTTCTTTGAGATAAATCCAAGACAGCTTGGATGCCTTAGTTGACATGTTCACCAGTATCAAATGGACCATACTGGTCATGTGGCATATTACTACTCATATGTAGTTGAAGCCATGCAATTTGAAAAATAGACCTATAAAGTCCATGCCTATCAAGTCCCAAGGTTTGATTGGGATAAGAAGTGAATATAGCTTCCCTGGTAGTTTCTAATTTGACCTTTTCAAATGCTGACATGTATTATATGTTGCACAGAACTGACCTGTTTCTTTGGCCATTTGTGGCCACTAATACCACCAACGCACGTAATCAAGCATCTTCTGTGCTCCAAAGTAGCCCACTGTTTGGTGAGCCTGGTCCAAGATAGTTGTAATTAATGACCTGACTTGTGGAGCACACAGGACCTTTGATCCTGTCATACTGGTCATGTAAACAAGCTTATGCTTTACTGCAAACCTGCGGTGATCTGCTGGACTGCTGAGAATCTCAGCAAAGAGCTTATCCTGCACATAACTGTGCCAAACAAGCTTCCAAAAAGCTCAATTTCCATGCTCTACTGGTTTGGAGTGAGAGTTGCTAGATTCTAGGGCCTGTCCTAACATAGGATCAGACTCTACTTTGTCCTGACCCAGTATGGTAGACTCATCTCTCAAAGCTGGAGGCTTTGTGGCTGTCATTTCTTGGGCCTTGATATCTCAAGCTTTGAGCTTCTCTTGTAGTTGCTTGAAGAGGGCAAATCTTTGTCTTCAGGATCAATCCTCTTGTCCACTTGTACATAGTCATGGATGTTATGGATGTCTTTGTGAGTATTACTCTTGAAGTATTGAGATAAACAATTGGCAACTTTATTCAGCTCACCTTTGACATATATCATGTCAAACTGGTAATGTGACATATAGTAGTGCCGCTGTTGCAGTGACAAATGCATCTGAGTTTTGAAGAACTCTAGTGCTTTATGATCCGTAATGATATGGATTTTATACCCCATTAGTTTATCCTTCTATTTCAGAAGGGCTTTTAAAATAGCAAGCATATCCAGCTCATGTACTGCATAGTTCTGCTGGACTACAGTGAACTTGCAAGATATGAATCCTGCTGGTCTGCAGATTTGCCACATCTTCTCTTGGCCAAACATGGCCCCTACACCAGTTTTTAATGCATCACATATGAGCTAGCTCATCATGACATGGAATTTGTGGGCTGAATGATAGGTGTCTTCATGCATATCTGCTTGATCATTTTGAAGCACCACTGGTGCAGCGGTCTCCAATGGAACAGGGACCTGTTTGGGGCCATGGCTATGAGATTGCTCGGTGTAAGCAGTTATATCTGGTAAAAAATTACCAATGTAGTTTACTAGTCCAACAAAGCATTGGATATCATTGTATTTCTGTGGTGTTTGCTACTCTCAAATTCTATCAAATTTATTCAAATTGGGGTGAATTCCCTGCACGTCTATGACATGTCCTAAATAGTTTATGCTGTCTACATAGAGTTCACACTTCTTCCATTTGAGGTAAAGACTAGCTTTTCTCAGTCTATGCCAGTTCACAAATGCGGAGGTAAAATAAGTGAGGGGATAAATGGTGGACGTTCTTTTGGTGTGAGGTGTATCTTGTGGTTCAATGTACTTTGTGTGTTTGTAGGCAAATAGAGTTCATTTGATCACCTTTGCTCTCTTGCATGGATCCCGAGAGGGAAAATCGCACTCAAGCCGGCATGGGCAAAGTGTTTCTACAAGACAAGTGCTATGTAGCAAAGATAATAAAGGTAGAACAAATAGAGAGGAGTGCATGGATATAAGGGGTGGGAAAAAACAAAAGCTGAGTCCAATGTGGACTGACAAACTCTGTGTCAGTAGGGAAAGAAAGCAGGACGTAAGTAAAAGCAAACCTAACAAGCTCTGTGTCAGTAGGGAGAGGAAGCAGGACAAGGTAGATTAAAGCAAGACCAAGTAACATATATTATGTAAGAGAGAAAGAGAAGAGAGGAGGAACAATGAGGCCATTGTCGCCGATGTGACAAAGCAATGTAATATGGCCAGTGGATGCAACACATACAGGATTGAACATATTGAATGTTGATTGAGGGTTGTGTTGCTTACATAGACCTCAATCAAAGGTTTTGATTCATTTATTTATGCCGGCTCACAAATGAGGAGGTAAGATAAGTGAGGGGATGAATGGTGGACGTTCTTTTGGTGCAAGGTGTATCTTGTGGTTCAATGTACTTTGTGTGTTTGCAGGCAAATAGAGTTTATTTGGTCACTTTTGCTCTTTTGCATGGATCCCAAGAGAGAAAACCGCACTCAAACCATAGAAGGAGCAAAGAGAAGAGACAGAGGCTCAAAATTGATTATATGGGAAGTGGCCAAGTGAAGACATGCAGAGAGACTTAGAATGTGTTTGCAAGGTACATCAATATAAAGCTTGTGCCAGCAACCGAGGAGCTGTATCTTATGGTCAGCATATCCCACTGCAGCAGTGGCTGTGGCTGCACTGCAATGGAAGCTGTGGCCTGCAAACCCTGATGGGTCAAGATTGCATCTAATGAGGCAGTGCTTGAGCATTGAGATGAAGATTTCACATGTGAGGAAAGAGCCATCAGGATTTGCAAAGAGGAGGGAGTCGTGAGGTTTTGGGTCAATGATGAACATGTTGTGGAGAGTGGATACAGGACAGGTAGAGGAGCCAGTAGGTGCCTTAGCAAGTAGAATCAAAGTACCCTTGCAAAAAGGCTCCATTTTGGAAGCAGGAAGGTTGATCCTCACATGTGAAGGTGATTTGAAGGAGGGAAGGAATGTGATGCATCCCGGTGTGAGATGGGACATGGGGCTAAACTTCTCACCCTGCCCAAGTGTGAATTTTCCACAGTGGAGGAATCCAACCTAAACAGCCTTGCATGACACATCAAAGAAGGCTTCAAAAGGCTCCAAGATGTCACTAGCAACTGATGTAAGTTTCTGGAGGATATCAAGGGTAATTGGCTGCTTGGAGTTGTGTTCATGCTCTCCATGATAATGCTTGATGCTTCAGATAACTCTGCAGACTATCTTAGATTCACATGCATGAAAAGAGAGTCCTTTGTCAACGTGAAGGGAAAGGACAGTGGCAAGATACCTAGCAAGTGTGTTTTCTTTAGTAGGAATCCAAACCAAAGAGAAAGAAAATTTGAGACAAGCTGCCAGCATGGTAATAGTCCTTAAGATCTGCATGCTGTAGATTGAGTTTGCTGTCCCCAAGTTTAGCCAGGCCACAACAGCAGAGTTGTCACAGAAAAAGATGATGTGATGCTTGCCCCACATATCTCCCCAGCATAGGATCATATGGAGAATGGCGTAAATCTCCTTGAACTGGATATCGTGGCTGCAGAAACAACAAGGAACGCAAGCTGAGAACCATTGGTCCAAGATAACTCCTCTTAAGCCCTTGCAACCACTAGCATCAGTATGCACAGAGATAGAAAGTCTTGATGGAGATATGAGCACGATGCTATTCTACTGCATGCTAAAAGTCTGCCACCAACAAATGTCAGATGCTGCGGACCTGGGAATGTAACGTACAGCAAATGGAGAGTTGAACAAGCTAGCAAAATTGAATAAGTGGCAGAGAAATGTCTAAGAGTGGGGTATTACTTAGGAAGTGAACTGTAGGAAGCCTGTGAGCTCCTGTAGTTTGAGGAGGGAACATGTGCGTTTTGATGCCCATGTGTCTAGTAGTTCTACCAGGAAGACAAGTTTGTTCTGGGGAAGACATGCTTCCATAGCCACTGAGTCAATCTCAAGACCAAGGAACTCAAGCTTTGTAGTTGGCCAAATTGTCTTGGAATCTTGGAAGGATAGCCCCAGCTCCCTTCCAAGACTTGAAACTCACTTGATGGTGGCGTTTGAGTATGAGAGGAGCATAAGAGGAGAGAATAGGAGCAGGAAATCATCTAAATAGTGACAAAGTGCTGCTGGTATGTGATGCTGTATGATCCAATGAAGAGCCTCAGCAAAGAGGTTAAATATATATGGTACAGATTTAAGGCCAAATGCCAGCACTATGAGGTAATAAAACTTTGAGCCCCATTGAAAGCTGAGAAGGTGCCAGTCTTCTGGCCTTACAGGGATATGACAAAAGGCATCTTTCAGATCAAGCTTGGCCATCAATGTGCCACGCTCCAGATGCCGAAGGTCCTTGAGTGCTTGGGAAAACATGTCGTAGGAGATATGGCCTTTGCTGTCAGGGATGCCATTATTGACTGATGATTCATCTGGTCATAATAGGTAGTTAATTAAGTGGAGCTTCCCTGGCTTTCTTCTGCAGCTTACTGCATCCAATGGTGAGCAACAAAGATCTGGGAGCGGTGGTGAGTCAAAGGGTCCTACAGCATGAGATTGCCCTAGTGAATAGAGGCCTCAACAAATATTTTGTTGTCGAGAGTGGACTTAAGGTTCTTGCATGACTGGTAATGATTATCAGCAGCAAATCCAATATTTGCACCAAATTTAATTATATTGAGGATAGTGGATACAAATCTAAGATCAGGATAATCACGTAGGTAGTGACACCAGGTGTAAACAACGAGAAGCAACTAGACTGAGAACAGGGATGGAGATGGAGAACAAGGAGGGTTGCAGCAGGGGTCAGTGTTGGGTTGTGGTAGCGGTGGTGGGCCAGGCACAAAAATGTGCAAATGGGGCAGGTTAGGTGTGAATTCTGTGAGATGAGAATATGAAGAAGCCAATACCAAGAAAGAAACCTGTTTGGTGGGCTCCAAGCCCACCAAAGCTTGTTTTCAGGTTTTTTTGCAATCCTTCTCTGCGTGATCCTTGCTGCTGCACTTGCAACATTTGTGGATGCAGCTGTCAGAGCAAGGAGTCATAGAGCAGGTACCTTTGTTGAATGAGAAGCATGTTTCCATGCTTATGTCTTGTTCTTGTTTGCCTGATGTCCTGCATGGGGCACTCTGCACTCTTACATTACCCAAGCAAAATTCTGCCAGGAGCATCTTTTCTGGCCTGGCCCAGCCAGTATAGGACCCAGCAAGCATTTTTTGATGTCAATTAAGATGGAAGTGGATGTGGTATTGGAGTATGGCTGACCACTTGTACTTTTGGTTAAGGGTCATGAGATGGGCAAAATACTTTGCTGAGCCATGCTCAATCACAAACCTTGCGTATGCATCACCAGAAGAAGCCACAAAAGCCTGTAAGACAGAAAAGTAGGTGGAGAGGGGTATGAGGAGGGTGTGGAGAGCTGAATAGTCCTTGGTGCCAGTGATGTGTGAGCTATTGGAGTCTGTATGTTCTAAATCAGCGTGCCTGAATTTCAATGCTGGATTGAGTTTGCAGAGGTCCATGGGGCAAAACTTGTGCCGAGCAATATCTAGGAGCAGACTTGTTTCGATGGCAGAAAAGAGTGCAGGTAGTGACTTACCAGCAGAGCTTTGATCTATAGACACAAAGGCTGAGAATGAGAGTGGTGGATTGGCTTGGGCTCCTTGCATGCCTGCTGTGAGAGAGGATGTGAGGCCTGGCAATTGGCTTGCCAATGCAGCAAATGTGCATAACATAGTTATCATGCCTGTTAGCATGGCATCATTGTTATACAGTGATGAATCTTGTGACTGTGGCTCAATGCCATCCATGCTGGAGAACAGGAGCTTGATTGAGGACATAAAGAGTGGCAGAGTTGGGGATGGAGTTAGCAATGGGGGGCTTGATGATGGCAACAAGCAAAGAGATGGAGTAGGAGGACGGTAGTCTTTGGGGACAAACCGACTGTTTGGGAAACAAAGACGACTCAATGCGGGTGTAGTTAGCCAAAAGAGAATAAATGTGTCCTGCAAAAAAAGAACAAAAGCTGAGTCCAATGTGGACTGATGAGCTCTGTATCAGTAGAGAAAGGAAGCAGGACGTAGGTAAAAGCAAATCTGACAAGCTCTGTGTCAGTAGAAAAAGAAAGCAGGATGAGGTGGATTAAAGTAAGACCAAGTAATATATATTATGTTGGAGAGAAAGAGAAGAGAGGAGGAACAATGAGGCCATTGTTGTCAATGCGACAAAGCAATGTGATATGGCCAGTAGATGCAACGTGTACAGGGTTGAACATATTGAATGTTGATCAAGGGTTGTGTTGCTTACATAGACCTTGATCAACGGTTTTGATTGATTTATTGTTTGAACACAACTTGTAAGTGCTGCTCATGTTCCTCAATGGAATCAGAGAAGATGAATATGTTGTCTAAATAGACATGTATGAACTTTCTGATAACATCTTGGAATATTGAGGTCATTAACCTCTGAAATGTAGCTGGGGCATTGCAATTGCCTATTTGCATAATATTACTCACAAAGGTCCCTATAAGGGACATAAACAATGTTGTTGGTATGTCCTCTTTGCACATAGAAACTTGCTCATATGCATTGGTCAAATCAATTTTTGACCTATACTTGGCTTTTGCAACATCCTTGCAAATAACTTCCTGATCTGGAAGTGGCATAACATTCTTAACTGTGTTTTCATTGCGCTGTCATGCATTGAGGGCAGTTTGCAAAGTCCCATCCTTCTTGGGAATGCACAGTAACGGTGCTGCTTGCACTGCTGGTCATGGTTCCCACCACTTAGCATTAATATACTGGATTGTCTTTTCCTGAAGCTGGTCCTGAAGTGCTCATGGGCAGCAAGGAAGGTGGTATTTGTACTGCTTCTTCTCATCTATGAGATTAATCTCATGATTGACTTCCCACCATAGAGGAAGCTCTTCCTTTGTACCATTAACTATATCTGCAAATTCATGCTGCCACTGCTGGTGCAATCACAGAATATCTTCCTCACTAATATATGCTCCTGGTCCATGTTATCTCTATGGTAGCAGCATGCTGCTAAATGGTAACATATGTCCATGGCCTAGTCTTCTAGCTAGAAGAACTTATGCCTTCCTGCATATGCTTGAATATGCTTTCCATCAGCTTTGTGGGGCTTCACTCTGTCAGGAAACTTGAACCTGACTTCCAAAGAATCATCAACCAGATGATTGAGGTGGTTGTGCATATTATCCATATGGATCCTGACTCCTTTGTTCATTCTGGGCATGCTAGCATGCAAATTGTGTGGTGCAAGCATAGAGAATGCCTGAGGTACTTGATAACAAGGCTCTGTTGCCTCTTGCTCTTGTGGTCAAGGCTCCAGTTGCCTCTGCTGGTTCTGACCATTGACCTGGTGGTCTACCATTCCCTCAATGATCTCAATTGTCATGGTCATCATTCCAACAACCATGGCCTCTATTCAGTTGGTCCTCCAACTTGTCATCACTGTTGTCTGAATCTCTGTCTGGCCCACCAGTCCTTGCAACAAACTGTCACTGCATATCATCTACAGGTGTAACTCCATCATGCCCCTTCACTACTCCTTGGTCATCTATCAACAACTCACTGTGTTCCTGCAGGTCTTGATTGCAGATGTGCTGATAGTTCACATGCTTGTTCTAGCTGTACACTGATTGGACATGTCTTGCAATGCATTGTAACCTCACTAGTTCTTCTGGCATGGAAAGTTCATCTACTTCCTCCTTGATAGTGACTTGCTTGCATGGGGTCTTCCTCCCTTGCGGTTCAGCTGCATCATCCCCATCTGCTGGGGTGGTTGTTACTGTTTTGACCTCATACAGTGCCTGCAATAGCACTCTACTAGAGTTGCACTGGCAATTGGCAGTGTTTTGTTGTCATACAAAGTCCTGTTAGGACTCATTTGCATGTTGTGGAACATTAAGCATCTCCATTGCATTTGCAATACCTGTTGCTTGTTGACACACAATTGCATTGTTATGTATCTCTAATTCAAATATACATGTAAATAATTTGATGTATTCCATAGAATTTGTTCTAGGTACAGAGTGGCCTCTAATGGCCAGTAATTGTAAGTGCTTCACCATGTAAAGTTGTAAACGCTTCTGTGTTGACTCCTTTGTAACCGTTGGATAACAGTGCAGCACCAGCTGAAGCTGTATTGACAAGGTCAATAGCAACCTTTGGTCCTCCTCTTTGTCAGAGGAGTCCAGTCCAGAACTTTCCTATGGCCCTTGTGCCTCATCTGTGGCGGCTGGCCATCTCTTCCTGCAGTCTCTGCTGGTTGTGGTGCTTTTGGCGCTGTTCTCTTATTCCATTGTTCCTCATCTACCCTGGATGTAGATTCCAGGGGCATAGTCTTAGTGGGTCATCTTGATAGACAACTGCTCAGAATCCACAGATCCCTTGTCTAGTGTTTGTTCAGGCTGACACACCTGGAACAGCATACTATGCGCTATAGTGCTTGCTCAGCTGATGTCCACATACTGTGTAGGTTCACCCTTACCCTCTGTAGAAAGTGCACCATGCTCAAGTAAAACTGGGTATAGTAATGATGGCAGCAACAAGCCCAACACAAACAATTTCTCCCCTGGTTTAGAACCAGGGCTCACAATAGACATCATTTGTGAAATGGATAGCCTGCCAGGCATATCAAAGCTCTTGCTAGGATTGTGGCATGCCTTGTCATTCCATTTTGATGGAGGCTTATAGACTGATGCTGTGGGCATCTCCCTAGTGTGTGGCATAGAAGAAGGGTCTCCTGTATCCACTAGATAAGGGGGTGAGTCACCTGAGCCAGTCATGGGAATATGTTCTTGACATGGCACCAAAGAATTCAAGAAGTTTGATGAGTTGTTGCCTAGTTTGGGTGGCTGAGCCTTCCCTGCCTATCGAGGCAAAGCCTCCTTCTCTCCTATGAGGGGGAGGCCTATGGTCCTATGGAGAGAAAGAGATTTTAAAACAAATAACTTATTCTCTCCCCCTTCCTACCCATCCACCTCTGCCTTTGCCCATTAGCCAAAGGTGGGGCAAAGGTAGGTAGAATTAATAAGAGAGGTAGTTTTTACTGTCCGCCTTTGTCCTCCTAGGAAGCCACAGAATTAATCAGGGGCAAAGGAAGGCAAAAAACTAGGAAGGACAGGGTCCCCTTCAGGTCCTAGCTCACATTTGACCTAGCTCCCCTAGGGGTCCCAGGTCCTTCTAGGGGTCCTACCCTAGGATTCATCACTAGTAGAGAGGAGGCAACCATACAGCTGAAAAAAAATCAAAACTTTCTCTTAAAGCTACTTAGATACTAAGCTAAAATTTATCCCACCCCTGTCCTTTCTCCCCTGCTGTATTTCCCCTTGCCTTTGGCTTTTTTAGCCCTCCATAGGGGGGGCACTACTCCTGAGGGGAAGGAAGATACATAAGGAGGTCATGGATTGATTTTTATTTAACACTAGGTTAGTGATCCCTTTCTCTCCATAGGACTCTGTAGGAAGGAAGGGTCAAGAGTTTGGCAAAAAAAATCAATAAAACATTAAAAATTTTATAAAGGCATAGCTAGAAATTGAATGGAGATCAATCAACCAGTGAAGGGTTGCGCAGAGTTCAATGGCAGTAAGCATGCTTAACTGAAAGACCCAAAAGTCACACAGATATGTAAGTAGGGCATCGTGACCCCTTGCTATAAAATGTAATAGACGAGGATCAATTAATAAAAGTTACGCTAGGGATCGCGGACGAGAGTATACATTCCAATGTCGGAAGTAATTCGGCGTCTCGAGACTGACAAGAATCTAAGTAAATTAGAAGAACATCAAACAATCAGAGAGTGCCGATTTTTGGCCGCGTCGACTCAGGACTAAGTACTTATACCCGTAGAGAGAGGATAGTACCGGTTGAGGCCCTGCTAAGGACCCGAATCTGAATACACAATGGAGTGATACTAGCTTGTTCTTTCAGTCTCCAGTGTTAGGGATAATCGATAAAACCCAGACATTTGTGCAAGAATTCGCTTCAAAGACGTCAAACGCTAAACATAACCGAACCGTTAAGCGCCAGTGCATCCATGTACTTCAGAAGAATTGAGACGGGCGCTTATCTTCGACATCGTGTTTATATGGATGCTTTTGGTAATTATAATTAGAGATCTTAGAGAGTCTCTTCCAAAAATAATACACAGCCTTTGCACAGCCCTGTCAGTCAGAACCATAGATTCCCACGATTCTTCTATAATGTAAAGGCTCGTAGAGTGGATTTCAGTTTTCACTGTCTTCTTTGTTCCCCGTTCATCGTTATCCGTCATAAATCTGACAAAAATGCTCACATATCCTCTCTAATAACTTTTCTCTCTCCTGTTTGTTCTCCTTCTGGTCTGGCAGCATTCTTAAAAACCTACTTGCGCCGGCCGAATTGCAGCACGTTTGTCGCCACCTTCAATGTTCTTCAATGTTTTCCTCGACCTCACCGGCAACAGCGGAGATCATGTAAGCTGCTTGTCCACCCAGGTCGTGTGTGGCCTTTCAAATGACGACCATTCGCTGTTCAGCGGACTTCCTATCACTCTAGTCTTTAATAGTCGTTACAATGGCCCCCAAAGCCACTGATCCTAGGTCTCAAATGAACATCTATCCAACGAATCGTACGTTTTCGCTGCCTTAAAATATGTGATCCCACATTGACGGTCCTGGTTGCTTCCCCTTTAGCATTGGATGATTCCACTTCTATTGTAGAGCGTGTAACTACGGAGTCTGACAATGATACAAGGTAAGTGTTTTGAATAAGCGCACTCGCTCATCAACTGAGTTTTTCCCTTTCCCTTGAAGTAGGGGGACCCTTGGATACAAACGATTGAACAGGAAACCATCGGACAGAGTTATCAAGGCTCGTTCTGTAACATAAGATACCGTTGTCTGATAACAGCTATGTCATCGATAGAGCACACAAGTTGGAACACACGAGGGAGGGTGCTTTACTTTCTTGCGGGGAACTCGAAATCAAAATATCTGGTCCACCATTCTGCAGCGTCATTGATCAGACGTCAGCAGTCATCCACTTTCCCAGGGACATAATTCTGCCGTGTTTTCTATTCATCTATGTGTGGCCCTTATTTGTATCTATAACCAGTTATCGATTTGTCAGTTATCCGATCATAACAAACGTCTGCTGCCATAGCGGCTGGCTGGAGGTTGCATAAGCCTAACGTTGAACATCGACTGATCTGTCTTGTGTAATCGAATTAACTAACACCTTGTTGTACTTGGGCGTCGCAAAACGAGTCAGTTGCATCCGGGTTCCTGAACAAATCCAAATGGTTTTCTCATTTGTCGCTTTGGTATGGAAATTAGTAAGTCTTGTACTATTGCATCGCGTCCAGTTCCTTGCTTCCGTCACAGTTTAGAACATCCGGATTCTGTTTAGGAGTGTGGTGAGTGTCTGTGGATGGCGCAACGTTCACTCCTTAGCACCTGTCATTAGTAACTGAGTTCATCACGGGCTAAGACTCGATCTCAAATTGAGCAGGAAACATGCTATAAGGATAGGGTTAGCATTTGGCTCGGTGGGGCTACCATCCTGGTTCGAATCTTACAAAGGTGTTTGGTGACATGACCTTCGACTTTGTACTAGATTTCCCACTCCAACAACGGCAAATGCAATTAGATAGACATTCAACGGATACAGAGCATACATTAGATATAATACAACGAGTTGAAACAAGATAGGTGCAGTGAATGGCTTTATGGATCTCAGAAGAGATCGTCAGTACTTCTATAGTTATAGAAAGTATTGCGGTCCACGCGACCTCCATGTAAGAAGGTAAAAACTCCTCCCCTGTCTTCCCTAACATTTCCATCCTACAAAAAGAAAGGCCAAAAACCAGATGTCAGACTTGGATAAAGTCAGCTCAGCAGTACCCGGTCGAACCTGAAATCCATCTGGCAACTGCCTGCTCCTCCTCGTTATGCTCAACGCCTGTTTCAACTTCTTGAGCCATGCGATGATCTTCCTGCGCCTGTAAGATTCATTACATCGTTGAGCAGCTATGAGAGAGAACACGCCCATGAAAGCTTACATTGTACCTTGATTCGTGCTCCCAGCCACAGGCTCAGGCTCTGTGATATGATCTGAAGTTCCATTATACTCATTTAAGACTACAAGTGAAAGTGAAGGAGTCATATAGCGTAAGCACGACCAAGGTCTTGTACATCAAAAGTAGTCAATACGCACTTTCTACCGTTGCTCTTGGGTTTACAGCCGCCTCAGAACAAGAATTATTGGTCCTTGAAGGCATCACAACAGAGTTGGGTGATTTTGCTGAGAAATTTGTTAAGCAACTAATGGCGTTGTACCCAGCGGTGAGGCCTGAGGGAATAAGGGCGCGTGCACAATTGTCAAGCAGGTTCCACGTGATGATTTTTCCCCCGTCGTCGTCGGCGAGGTCGAGCCCGTTAAACGTGATAACGTATGAAATTCGCGAACATAGAGAAAAAGGTAGAAAAATATATTGAATCGCACCATAGAATAGACTAGACGTCAGACCCCAGAAACAAAATGTACGTCTTAATTATCCATGAGCCACCACACAAGTCATTTGGCGTTCAAGAATAAAAGGCGCACGAAAATCCAAAGACGCGGCAACCCAATCGATCCCATGTAACATTTTCGGAATATCACCGAGCAAGAAGAAGACAAGAGTTGAATGGAATAAAAACGCTAAGACTAAGACGGTCTATACGAGCATTCTGGTCGACATTATGGCGGAGAACGGCCGATCAGAGGGTAAAGAAGGTTGGAGAGAAGTGCACCACTTGCATTAGACAGGACCCCCTTCGGAACGAACCGATCTAGGCTGTGCATGGCTGTGTGATAGAGAATCACTTCCTTTTTCTCGTCAAAAGGGGTAAAACACAGCATGTCGTGATGTTAACTTGTTTATGTTCCGAGAGTCAAAAATACATCAGCATCATCGAGTGTGGCGGCGAGCTCACTGGTTTGATAGTGTTCAGCGCTCGACGTTCTTTAAACGAAAGCATTTTGTTCAGGGTTTCTTGTTGAAAGATTTCCACGGAGTCCCGAGTCACTCCGACGTCGGCAACACCCGCTGCTTTCATCAGTATAGACAAATCCAGGCCTCAAAGACGTACGCTCGTCCTCACCTTCTCGTGTAATTTTGTAGGAAAGGGAACGTCAAAATGATTACAAAGTCATCCGCTCTAGGTCTGTCCACAGGTGTCACCCGGTATATACCTACAACAGACTGAATTGTAGTGTGTTCCAACGCATGAAAATCCTGTACGATTGATAATAGACCTCCCCAGATGATGAACATTATCCTATCTACAAAGAAAACAGTATACTTTCCCAAGCTTTTTAAATACATTAACATTCACAATATAATGAGACAGATTAGAAGGAACAGAAACGCGATTGATGAGAACGTGAGCTGGAACGCAAAAAGCTATCACCCCGCATCATGATGCTTCTGCTTCTCGAATTGCCATCAAGTCATCAAGCAGCAACGCTCGATTGCCCTATATCCAAAAATTTTGCTGAGTGTTTGTCACGAAACATATGTTGAAGGGTGATACCTATACGACACGATTATATGTAAGTCCTCAGTCTTTGCTTAATTGACTGTTTATTGACTTCCTACCTATACGACACAATTACATGTAAGTCTGTATCGTATGGTAAGTATTCATCTGGTCATCTAGTCTGCATTGTAAACTCACCCTCAGTCTTTGCTTAAGTGAC
Organism: Termitomyces sp. MG148; assembly: GCA_003313785.1. Classification (NCBI taxonomy): domain Eukaryota; kingdom Fungi; phylum Basidiomycota; class Agaricomycetes; order Agaricales; family Lyophyllaceae; genus Termitomyces; species Termitomyces sp. MG148. The sequence goes on along the minus strand of QLOM01004082.1, from coordinate 14,437 downwards.
TGAGGGTGCTAGTAACGTAGTGTGATATATATATATCTATTTTGTCCATTGTTCTTTTAGACAAAGAGCGCATTGGCTATGCAACCCTGAGTCCTTTGTATTTCCGGGTCTGTGTGCTCCCTGGCCCAATGCTCACGGTGAACTTGTATGCCAGATCGCAACAACATACTCTCCCTGTCAGGGGACCAGTCTCTGGACCATGTCCAACTCTATTCCAAGCTTAGTCCAACAATACGCCTGTTCCTAGCAGATCTGATTGGCTGCTCAGCCCACCCTTTCCCCTTCCATCTTGTAGTAGTCAGCCTTGATGAGTCATATGCCCAGACCTTACTCAGCATTGATTATTGTTAGTCATACTCCTTTACATACCGGGGCCCAATTAGTAAACAGTATTAGTAATAGCACAGCCACCAATGTAGTATATATAGGCAGCCTGTGGGATAGAATATTCCCAGGCTGAACAATAGCAGTGTTCTTCTGGCCTATCCACCGAACCGACCATAAGCTTATCTAGCACCGTCCAACCCTCTGTTAGCCTTGCTTGCCTCTTGCCCAACTCCTGCCCGCCTCTGTGCTCGCTCAACTCTCACTTGCCCCTTGCATCGCCAACTCTGTGGAAGGAGTTCCGCAGACGTCAAGCGTTCCCCTTACACTCCCTCAATGTCTAGGACAGGTAACTTTGTCAAAGTTTATTGTAGCTAAAATGTCCTTTGACTCTAACGTCTTTGGCAGAAGCACAAGTTACTGATGACATTAACAAAGCCATTAGCCATGTGATCTTGAACATATGACTCTCCTCCTTGACAAGTGGGCCAATCTATTCTCCACTTTCCTTAAGCTCCCCTTTCTTGAACTTGCCAGTCAAACTGGTTCGGCATCCATCATCTCTCTCCAAAAGTTTTTTTGCATGCCTGGCATGGTGACTCCAACCTTCAAGCTTCAAGCTTCAATTGCCATGTATTCAGTGGAGTCATGATCTATGACAGGTCTCGATAATCATATGATCCCTCTACTCTAGCATGAAATCTGGAATATTCCCATGGAGATTCTGATTCACCATGTCACCCCTGTCAGGGCCTCCTCATTTCTCCCTTCTTTCACTCCTTATTCCTTCATTCTTCCTTTATTTATTTCCTTATTTCTGCTGTCACTCTTTTACTTTACTGCTTCTATTCTTTCAACACTATCTATTAGTACTATTCTCAGCCCTTGAGGTGCTCTGGCTCTTTAGTTATCATTCAAACAAGTGTAGCCAACACTTCCAGAGGCTTAGTCATCTCAAGGCTAGCCTCCAAATTACTAAGCAAGTCACATGAGACATGTGCATGACCTCTGGCAATGGCAATTTCCGAGTTTTTGATTATTTTCAGAGATTTTCTTTTTTTAGATTATAAATTTTATTGTGGCTTTTGTCATGCTATACAGTTACTTCCCATGCTTCTGGAGCCTTGGAAGCGTCACTCCTGGCATAGGGAATCTCTAGACTTGTTCTCTTTGGATTTCCCTCTGCCAGGTGAGTAGTTACGGTTGTATTACCTAAATATACTTTGGATTTCCCTCTGCCAGCTGTGTGACTGAGCCATAGCCTCCAGAGGTTGCCCTTACAACCCCATGAACAAGACATAACACCAGCACTGTCAGAGGACCAGTCTCCAGACCGTGTCCAACCCTATTCTGAGCTTAGTCCGACGATACGCCTATTCCTAGCAGATCTGACTGGCTGCTCGGCCCACCCTTTCCCCTTACGTCTTGTAGTAGTCAGCCTTGATGAGTCATATGCCCGGACCTTACTCAGCATTGATTATTGTTAGTCATACTCCTTTACATACTGAGGTCTGATTAGTAAACAGTATTAGTAATAGCACAGCCACTGATGTAGTATATATAGGCAGCCTGTGGGATAGAATATCCCCAGGCTGAACAATAGCAGTGTTCTTCTGGCCTATCTACTGAACCAACTGTAAGCTTATCTAGTGCCGTTCAACCCTCTGTTAGCCTTGCTTGCCTCTTGCCCGACTCCTGCCCACCTCTGCGCTCGCTCGACTCTTGCTTGCCCCTGACCCTAAGAGTTCCGCAGACGTCAAGCGTTCCCCTTACAAGCACCCTCTCAGACCCTATCCAATTACTCTCTGTTTATAATTACACAATTCATACAAATCATCTACAGCAAGGAATTTCTCCATCATTGCAAAGATTAGCATGGGTAGGAACTGAGTATTAAAGGAGAAAACATCATGTCAAGAAACATGTGTATAGTACATTGTGGGCTAGGCCCACTGACTAATTGACCTGCTGATTAGCACTCTCCATTCTCAGCTTTATGTCTGGGTTCCAAGTCAGCCCTAGTTGCAAGGCTTCCCTTGATGCCATACAGACTATTTGAGATCCACTGTCCAAGATGGACTCTACTGGCCCCTTGTTGACCACAGGATTTGAAAATTGTAGGACTTGTAATTCCCTAGCCACATAGATTACTACTGGCTTTTCCCCTGGAGGTATGCTTTCTAAGTAGGTGGCAACACAATCTTGATGGACCACTGCTCCAGTGGGCAGTCCCATCTATGTTCCATCTGCTATGAAATAGGTGGCAGCTGGTAGATCATTAATGTCAACCTGCTCTTCCTTTCCTCCTTCCACTGTACTCTGACTTTGAACTGCTGCTTTTGGGACATGTACCTCCCTAGACTTGGCTCCTGGTTTAGAAGTTAATTTATTAATCATTGCCTCCTTGAGTCCTGGAGCTACATCCAGCAATTCTTTTGTAGTCATGGGCACCATAGTATCCCATAGCTTGTCAATCATCTTATCCAACTCTCTTTTTATTCCTTGAAGAGCACTCCCCACAGTGGCTTGCACTGGTACTCTTCTATCTTCATTAAGTGCTGGTACCTTTTCAAAAGGCAAATCCAGTTTTGGTGCCACTCTTGGCGGAATTACCATAATTAACTTCTCTTTTACAAGGTTTTCTGGCGGTCTCTCTGGTGATGAGGGTACCTTAGGTAGAGATCTTTCTTCCCTCATTACCTTCCTTGAGCCCTCTAAAATCCTTTTGTTTTTGCCCTTCTCCAGAACTGTTGGTGCTTCTAGTGTTGGCCAACACCAACAGCAATTCAGTCATCTTATTAAAACCTTTCTCTAACTCCCCAAGCCTATTGGATTCATTATGTTGGATCCTCTCTACCATATCATCACAAGTGTACCTGGTGGCATTGACATAGGTGGAGTAGGTGGGAGTCTCAGGAATTTCTTCTGGCCACTCAGAATACAAACCTACTTGTTTGTCATGCAACTGGACCAGTCTATCATGGAGAGGCACACTAGCTGGCTCTCTTGAAAGAGGAGCCCTGTTAGGCATCCTAGTTCTTCCATCTACTAAGATTATCCAGCCTTTTTGCATATTTGCCTTGACATGTTCACACTCTGCGATTCTGTGTCCAGCTCCCCAGCAATAGAAGCAGTAAGTATTTCCCCCTGGAGTTGGAAGGGTACTTGGAGTAGGTCTCTCTGCTTGACTTCCACTGTGGTTCTTGGTATTTAGAAACACATTCCTCATGTCTAGCTGACCACTTTGTAAGGCCTGCATAGCACTTTGGATGCTTCCTACTTGCTTCCTAATTGTCACCATGGAGTCTTGTAAATGAGCCATTTTCTCCTCTACTTCCTCATCTTTTACTCTACTCTCTTCTTTCCTCATTGATACCTCCTTAGCACTGTGTATCCCAACACCATCAATAAGAGTAGTTACCACATTGACCACCAACTCATACCAGTTGTCTCTGTGTCACTTGCAGTCTGAGTCCTTATAATGACCATGTTTGGTGAAGAGCCTATCTTCAATGATGTATGCAAAAGCAGGTGTAAAACACTCTAGAAACTTGTCCACAAGAGATCCATTTCCAATGACATCTTTTAATTTCTTGGCTTTTGCCCTAAACTTTCTAATGAGAGAATGAATTTCTCCTGTGTCACTTCTGCTCAGCTGGGCATGCTCTTTGCATATCCGGTCCAGGTTAGCAATGCTTTCTGTATCATCAACAGCTTCAGGATAAGATTTTTGGATTTCCTTGACAAAGTCTGCCCAAGTCTCATTATCTTCAGATGAATCAAAGCCTAACCACTCCTTTGTGGTTTGAGCATCCACATACTCCAGGGATCTTTTTCTTTTTATTCCTATCTCCAGTGATACCTGCCCCTTCAAACAGCAATTCCATTCTTTGCAAGAACCGCCGAACCTCTGAGGGTTCAGTATGTCTGAACTTAGGAGCATCTCTGCTGTCTGAGATTGGCAAACTAACTCTGTGTGTTTGCTCCATTGTTCTAGGCAGGATAACTAATTAGCTTAGATGGAGAATACTTGGTGTAGATGTGCGCTTCTCAGTTTGAAGTTTTTGATTTTGAAGGACAACGTCTGGGTCAGGTAGACTTGCAAGAGCACCTTTGTTAGAGGCATGAGTCTCCCTTCTTTTGGGTGTGATAACTGTTTTTACCCTTGGTTCAATAATCTTAGGTGACCTAGGCCAAGACCCAGGTGCTGTGAAACTAATATTTCTTTTGTGGTTGGACTCCTAGTCGGAAGTCCAAATAAAAGTGTCTAGTTGTGCAATAAAAGTCCCTCACAGTGGGCTCCAAATGATGCAAATTTGTAAGTCTAACCAGTCAGAGAAACAATGTCTGACTTAGTTTTATTTACTTATTCATGAGTGTGTGGGGCTTAGTTACATGCATGTGCACTTTCAGTAGAACTGACAATAATAAATTTTGGTTTAAAATAATTCAGAATTTAAAATAAATCCTTAAATTAATTTTGAGTTCCAACAATAAAATATATTTAAAATATGACCCAAAGTCAATCTACATGCTTGTAGGCCTAAGTGGTCGCACTCCTGTAAGGGCAATACTTGACATCTGCGGAACTCCTTCCACAGAATTGGTGATGCAAGGGGCAAGTGAGAGTTAAGCAAGCGTAGAAGCGGGCAAGAGTTGGGCAATGTAAGGGGACGCTCTATATGGAAAGCCAGGCAGATGCATCAACCACTCAAGTCAACCACCAAGTGGGGCAGGTGTTGAGCGAGCACAGTGACAAGCAACTGGCAGGCAAGAAGGCAGGCCACCGACAAAGGGTGGAGCAGGAGGGCAAGAGCAAAAGGCAAGGTTGTCACTAAGGAGCTCACAGTTATGCTAATGTGTAGACCCAAAAGCAATGCTATTGCTAGAACTGGGGATGTTTCATCCACCAGTCCTACTTATATACTACATTGGATACACTATGACTACGGTATATTGACTAATAGGGCCAGTATGTACTAAGCACTAATGAGTAAGCAACAGTCAGCATGAGTAAGCCAGCCAATGGCATAAAAGCCTGCATGAGTAAGCTAGCCAATGGCATAAAGGCCTGCTGGCAAGTAGAGTGGGTCCAAAGACCAGCTGACCTGCCAGGTGTCGATGCTAAGATAGGGATGGAGCAGGATAGGGCCAGAGTGGTTCGGATGGTGGCTAGATGTGGGTGCCAATGTCAACACAGACTAAGCAAGGCTAGGGTGGATGGTCCGAGGACCTGTCCCCTGACAGGCAAGAGGCAAGCAAGGTTAACAGAGGGTTGGACAGCGCTAGATAAGCTTACAGTCGGTTCAGTGGATGGGCCAGAAGAACACTGCTATTGTTCAGCCTGGAGATATTCTATCCCACAGGCTGCCTATATAGACTACATTGGTGGCTGTGCTATTACTAATACTGTTTACTAATCAGGCCCTGGTATGTAAAGGAGCATGACTAACAATAATCAATGCTGAGTAAGGTCCGGGCATATGACTCATCAAGGCTGACTACTACAAGACAGAAGGGGAAAGGGTGGGCCAAGCAGCCAGTCGGATCTGCTAGGAATAGGTGTATCGTCGGACTAAGCTTGGAATAGGGTTGGACACGGTCTGGAGACCGGTCCCCTGACAACTCTCTGGGGACATTGAGCCATGGCAAGTAATTGCTTGTCTTTCTCCTTCCAAATCCTACTCCTTTTATACTCTTCCTCCGGCACACAGACCATCGTTGGTACACGTGTGTTTTCACAGTTTGCCAAGTATGGAACCAGCTATGATGGCTCAGAGGCTTGAGTCGTGGGTTAGGCTATGCATTTAGCCATGTTTTTATTGGCTAATTCCTCCCGTGGTCCCTTCCTCTCTGTCCCTGCTACTTCTAACTTCCTTTGTCCGTTGTTGGCATTGCTGTTTGAGGTGGTGGGCCATGGCATTGGAGTGTTGAAATGGAGGGAGGACGATGGTGGTCTGGTACTAGGTGCAGGTTTGATGGCTGATCTTGGCTTGGCAGCCTAATGCATAGCCACTGATGTCATCACAATCAATCTTGTTTGATGAGATTGATCTCGGCCATCAAGCCATAATTGGCTTTTGCCAGCACTGCCACCAGTCTTGGCTATCACTGATTGATCAGCCTTGACAGCCTTTCCCTTGCTCATTCTTGCTGTTACTGGTGCACATCTTGTACATTGTGTTGGGATTGGGTATAGTTGAGGTAAGTCCTTACACCTACCGTTTTCAGCCCCCGGCTTACAGTTTTCAGCTGTAGAGGGTATATTAAAACTGTCTTTCATTTTACTTTGACTGGTCTTGGCTATGAGACTGTTGTATTACTATCAACTTAAGCTGCCTAGTGAGATGAGTTGACTTCATCCAGTTTTCAATGTGGTGAAGCTCTCTCCAGCGCCAGCAGATCTGATTCCAGGTTGACAGCCACAGCCACCACCACCTCCAATTCTGGTAGACAACCAAGGAGGAGTACAAAGTGAAGCAGATCTTGGACAGCCAGCTCTTTAGAAACAAGCTTCAGTTCAAGGTCAAGTGGAAGGGCTATAGAATAGAAGACATCTCCTAGGAGCCACAAGAGAATGTTTATGCCCCTGCCTTAGTTTGAGAATTCTATCAACAGCATCCCAATGCTCTCCAGGCAATCAGAGGCATCTACTCCCTTTCCAGGGTCAACCAGGCCATCCAGAACTACTTCTACCTGTCAGGTTCCCCACCTGGGGGCTCAGCAAGTCTGGGTGAGGCCTTACAAAGCAGACTCAAATGTCTGCAGACATGGTGAGAGCCTACCAAGAGTCAAGAAGGGGTGCTGGGGCATGGGAAGTTTGCCAAGGTTGGTAGGAGAACTAGACAAGGTGCACCAGGGGTGTGTAAAGGAGGGCATGAGCAGAAGGCAAGCACTGGGACAAATAGACTAATATAGAGAGGTCTGGGACGGTCGATAAATGTACTGATGTGCCAGTGATTGTTTTATGGTGAGAAAGGCACAAAGAATGATTGCACAATCTAATGGTTTAAGGTTAGATAGGTGCAGAGCCAAACTTAGTGGAGTGGGGCTTCACAGAGCCAATTAGATTTGGAACTAGGGAAGTTGGAGAGACTGAGTTTATGGAATGAAGAAAGACTGATCAAAAGAGGAGATGATAGAAGCAGATAGATTGAGAATGAGATTTTGGAGGACAAAGATGAGATGAGTATGAGATGAATTAGATAAGACAAGTGCAAGGCAGAGTAGACAATTTCAGAGACTAGGCATGGAATATGGAGAATACTAAGCAATATCAAGACTACTGTACTAAGTGCTGTGGTAGTGTTTATATACTGCTGTGCTCTAAGGTCTGGAGATTTCAGTGCTGGGTCTGAGGGTGGTCCTGGAGTTTTAGTAATGGTCTAGGGAATATAGGAGTGAGAAAGGAGGCTCATGGGTGCCAGCTAGAGGTGTGGTAGTGTTGTTGCTTTGGAGGTTGTAGTGGTGGTGTCAAGCAGTTAATGGAAGCATGGTGCAACAAGTGATGCACATGATGCCTGATTGGCATGTGGTGATGCATGATGCAATGAGTGATGCATTTGATGCCTGGTTGATGCAGAAGTGATGCATGATGGCACCTGATGTGCCAGTGATGCCCAGGGGAAGTGCCAGGGATTGCTGGGGTGTGACATGATGGCCATGTTGAAGAGATTGACTGGGTTTGGTTAGGTGGTCATGTGAGTGGTTGCCAGGGGCCTGGAGCTCAGGCCTGGTGTTGGTCAGGTGGGTCATGATACTACCTAACATGTCAAGACGCTGCACTTTTGATGGGAGGTGATGTCAGGGGACCCCTCATTCTTCCCTCTTTCACTCCTTATTCCTTCATTCTCCTTTCATTCATTCCCTTAGTTCTTCTGTTTTTTGATTTTTATTTTATTGCTTCTATTCTTTCAACACTATTTATTAGTACTACTTTCAGCCTCTGAAGTGCTCTGGCTTCTTAGCTATTATTCAGACAAGTAGAGCCAATACTTCCAGAGGCTTAGTCATTGTCAGGCTAGCCTGACAATTACTAAGCAAGTCACATGAGACACCAAAATGCAGTCTTGTGATGTCTGGAGCAATTTTTGAGTTTTTCAATTTAGATTAGAGTTAGCCACTTCTGCTGATCTGTATAGTTGTTTCCCACACTTCCAGAGCCTCAGAAGTGTCAGTCCTGGCATAGGAAATCCCTAAACTTGTTCTCTTTGGATCTTCCTCTGCCAGGTGAGTAGTTATTATGATACTGTTAGAATATACTTTGGATCTCCCTCTGCCAGCTGTGTGACTGAGCCATAGTCTCCAGAGGTTGCCCTTACAGTAGCAGGAAGAGTTTGCAGATATCTTAAATGGTACCAAGAAAGAGCTACCTTCTTGGTGGGAGGTAAACCACAAGATAATCCTTATCAATGAGCATAAGGTTTATAAGGGTCACTTACCAAGGTGTCCAATAGCTCTGCAGCAACAGCTCAGAGACAAGATGAATCAGTATTTGAGAGCTCAGGAGGCATGACCAGCCTTCCAAGCTGCTCCATTACTATGCATCCCAAAGAAGAATGGTACTTTGAGGACAGTGTTGGATGCACACCAATGCAACAATAATGCTGTCAAGGATGTGACACCACTTCTTGATTAGGAAGTGATTTGGGAAGACATAGCAAGAGCAAAGTTCAGGTCAAAAATTGACCTGACAGATGCATATGAACAAGTGTGGATTTGCTTGTTTGACATTCCAACTCATCAATAATGGGAACATACATAAGGAATATAATGGAGATAGGAGACTGTAATGCTTCTGCAGTGCAGGAGCAGTCCAGAGCACTCCAGAGGGGTCTGGAAAGTCCCAGGGATGCCAGAAAAGAAAGTCAATGCCCAAAAAGAAAGTCCCTTAACAGATGCAGCACAGGTCACTCCCACCATGGAGGACATGTTGTCCTCCAGTCTACCTTTGTCCTATGTCCATTCTTCTTTACCTATGACAAGGTTCTCAACCTTGACTTTTAAATTGACACTTATTGATTGCACTGTTCTGAGGACTATTGTCCTCACAATTGTAGTTCCACTGAACTTTTCTAGTCACCTTGGGAGTCTTCTCCCTCTTCAGAGTATGCTTGTACTCTTCAGCTTCTCTTTCCAGCACCATTAGTGCTGGACTGTCCACTAGCAAGTTCACACAAGCTTGCACCTTGTCCTCTCCATGTTTCACAGTGTCCTACCACCATCTAGTCACTTCTTTTGGACTAGCAGCTTCTTTTCTGTGGCTCAGTATTAATGGAGCCTTCCATTGCTATTATCCAGGGATACTTTTATTGTAGGGATGGCCTTGCCATCCACCACTATCTCATTCTTCTTAGAGTTAAGAAAAGCATGGTGCTTCCATATATAAGGCATCCCTATAATTACGTCATAGTAATTGAAGTTCACTATGTCCAGGTATTCACAGCTCTTTGCTTTGGCACAGGTAATAATTGCCTATGTACTGCACTGCACTGCAGCTCAGCTACCAACTGTGCCTAGCTGAAGTAGCAACAGCTCCTTTAGCTCACTGATGTAGATGTCATGCATCTGGCAGAACTGAGGTATCACCCTAGTGGTTGTGCTTCCTGAATCCCGCAAGATCCACAGTGACTTGTGTCCATTCACACTCTACACATGAGACAAGGCATTCTTTATTCTTGTGCTTCAACACTGGTCTTGCCAGCTTCTTCAGCACATTGTGAAGATGCACCTTATACATCTTCACATTGGCAGCACCAATTGGCCAGTCTAGCTCACTAGCTGGATAATCTGTTAGAGCTCCCATGAACTCCATATTGGAGTCCTGAGTATAGTTTTTATAGTTGTATACATCACATCCAACAACTCTCCTACATCAGCTGCCTTTGATCTGTCATTCTCAAGGTGCTCAACCTTGTCATCTTCTACATCAGGTTCATTACTTGAGTCTACTTCCTTGTCTTTAGAAACAGTGGTCTGTGCTGCACATACATATGCATGTGGCTTTTTTCCAACCTGTTTAGTGTTCCCTGGGCATTCATTAGCATAGTGCCCAGGTTGTCCACACTGGAAGCAAGTGTTCACTGCCCTGGAACAAGCTACATCATTCTTCTGTGGTGGAGTTACATCTTTTCAGTGTTGAGTGCCTTTTGTGGACCAGTTCTGTTGTGTGGTGGTTCCCTCTGATCATTCTCTTTTGAGGACAGTCAGTCCAGAAGCACTATGAACTGAGGCTTTGTATTGCCCAACATGTTGGTGTTACAAGAGTGATTGGTGTGGAGGTACTCATCATCCAGTGACCATAGGATCATGTTGTAGAGGTCAGCATCAGCATTCAGAACCTCTTCAGGCAGTTCCCCAAGCTCCATAGCCAGGTGAGGCATGGAGCAAGGGTTGCATTCCCTGCCAGTGGCCCCCAGAGCAGGAGGGGAGTTGCCCTGGCAGGCAAGAGGCTTTCCAGCAGGGGTGTGGGAGAATAATGAGCAAGGCCACATAGAGGTTCCTGGGGCAGCTGATGCCTCTCCAGGATGGTGGGTATTTAATAGGATGGCCTGGTTGAGCTCACTATACAGGGCCTTTGCATTGATGGTTCAAGCCATGTTTGCCCATTGATACAGCGGCCCGCCATGACGGAACAATAAAACATGTAGCATTACAAGCGGTACAAGACAAAATACAAAGTATGTCTAAAATAAGGCTGAAAACTGTAAGCTGGACATACCAAACAGCCAAAAACTGTAGGCTGTATGTACCGTAATGTTCCGCGCCTCCCAACAAGTCTGAAACTGGTCAAACAATGTCAAATGGTGTATAAATTGTCGAGTTATAAGCATATCTTTGAGTAATGCCAAAATAGTATATATGCAATACTCACCCTCAGTCACTCACTATAATGTAGTCGACTGAGGGTTACTGTTTGTGTATACGTAAAATAAAATAAGAAAAAGACCAAAGACTGGTAAATACCGATTGTTCTGTGGTGTGGCTAACACACCGAAAGAGGTCAGTACTAAAAAGGAAAAATGTCGGTAGCTCTTGGGTTCGAGTCGTCTGTTGAGTAAGTCGATTCCTCAACAGTGTCAAGAAGGACCCAGGGCCAGCTCTATTGCACGAATTCACCTAAATACACGCTCCTATGTATGTACACCAATGATGAGCGTCGGCATGCCGTACTGCGACAAAGACTGATGATCTTCTTTTGCGAATACCCGTGACCGCGGCAGAAAGATCTTCCCCCCTTTGCTGGAATCAGACTCTGGCGTCGACCAATCAGTCCACGACATATGTGTCAAGGATCTACTTTTACGCTGGTGCCCTGAATCCACCGCGGCTCCCACAATAGAAATACATACGCATGTATGTAAATAGAAGAGAGACCCCGTCCGGTTCGGGGTGTTACCCGCGGGTTTGGTGCTGCGAGGTACCGCCTCTGTTTTACATGTGATTGATCTACATATAGGGGAGGGATCATGACGATGTTCGAAAGACAAGAGCGTGATGGGGAGAGGAGAGACGATCTGATGGCGGCTATCGCCAGGTGCGTGATGGTGGCTGACCGCGTCGTATTCGAGATCGGCGCTTGGCGCTTGTTTAATTCAATTGAGCGGCCGGGCCATAAGCGACGTGAAATGCATACATACATAGCACGGTTTTTACAGCTAAGTACGTACAATGACGCAATTAGACGGGGTGGCAGGACGTGTGTAATATGTCATTCCAACAACTCGACGATTTCGGAGGTTATGGCTGTCCCGCTGTCGGCGTCTACCATAGTTAGATCATAATGCCGTTTTGGCGTGCGCATCCCCACGTGGAGACAGACAGACAGACACATACACCGCATCGTGGATGAGCCACTTCGAACCCCGGACGGGAGCGTTGGGGAAATCAGAGATGGCGTTGGGGTTCGGCCATCCTTGATTGATGATTTTTAAAGGAAAAATCGAGAATCATACATAGTATGAATCATAATCGGCACATGGTCTCGCGACTGAGGTGTGTTGTTGGCAGAACCACAGAATAGGTGGTTTGCGTCTAAATAGAAAGAGAGGTACGAGATGGGTCCAATGCTTGTGTGCACCGCAGGGACTTCAACGTTCAACACTCGGACTTGATAGAGGGGCTGATCATCACGCAGGTGCTTTGGGGAAATCAGAGATGGCATTGGGTTCAGTCATCCTCGTCCTCGAGTTACAATCGAGCACATAGCACATGATCGCGACTGGAGCAGGTCGAGGCCTGGGTGGGTGTCGGCAGAACAACAGAATAGGTAGGCGGTTTGCGTCTAGATAGAATGAGAGGTAGAGATTGGTGCAAGGGCTCTGGTGTGCACCGCGGGGGCTCCAACGTTCAATATTAACATTAACACTCGGACTTGATAGAGGGGCTGATCATCATGCATTACACATGCCAATACGAGGCTGTTGCACTTGAGCTTGATGTCCTGGAGCACCCACGTCGATCCAGAGACAAGGTTGTGAGCATCTGATGCGGATGCAACGCATCCATGTACTAGTAGTCTCTTTCTACATGATCGAATCGAGATGGAAACGCGCTTTTCGTCTGTGACTGCCCGCCCCATCATGCATCCCGTCCATCACATCACAATGAACTAGAAACAGAAAAACAAGAATAGGGACAGGAACAAGAACAAGGCGTACCATGTACACACCCGCGCCTCCGCGGACTCGAAATAGGATTTATGTGTGTGCGTGAGTAACCTCAGCCCGTAGCCTGGGCGCAGTCACCCCGCCGAGTCAATGGCCATACATAATAACCTTGAAATACGCGTCGGAACGCAGGGGCGCACCGCCCCCCGACCAACGCCCGCCCTCGTCCCGTGCGTCTGGCAGCCAATTCATCGCGTACCTCGCGTTTTGAAGAGTTTTTTTTTATCATCTCGAAAGAAACAATGGAATCGAGCTTAACAGCACATGCGTCCTGCATGAATCAGAATCAGCATCGGGAGGTTGGGAGTGAGACTGCATGCGTGCATGCGGAGATCGAAGGATCCTGTTGATTCAGGAGAGGGAGAGGGTTGTACATAGGCATCTGATGGGATGGAACGTGCGACGGATTTATCTCTCTCTCTCTCTGATTAATTGAAGGTGAAGTGAGAGTGAGATGGGACCTCGCATTTTCGTGCTTTGACTTGCCGTCATCTTTGATATACGTATGCAACCCCATCTATCACAATGAACGAGTACATAGGAAGGTCGAAGGATCGCACGTGATGGGATGGCAACGCGTGTGATGGAAAGCTATCATTCATGCACCCCATCCATCACAAAGAACTAGAACAAGAAAAAAACAAGGACTCGAAATAGGACGTATATACATGAGATGACACGTAAGAAGGTCGAAGGATCGCACCTGATGGGATGGCAACGCATGTGATGTAAAGCTATCATTCATGCACCCCATCCATCACAAAGAACTAGAACAATGCGCAGGACTCGAAATAGGATGTATGTATACATAGAACAGAAGAACGCGAGACACAGCAGCGCGACGCGTATCGAGCTTGCGCGCAGGATAACCAAATACGCGTCGGAAGGCAGGTGGCGCCGCGAGCGCAGGTGTCGAGTCGGTCGAGTTTACCGTACCATACTCGGGGATCATAAGTCGGCGACCGATGTGTCGCCTCCCGCGGATATGCATCAGAGCCGAGCACACTAATCCCGAGTCGTCGCGGTTTTCCATACATGCTGTTGTGGGCGCCTCGTTTGGATGTGCTCCGTGACCCGTGTCGGAGAGTACAGTAATTTAGTGGATCACTGCGAGCCCGCGTGCATCAAATGCACGCAGTATCTGTGTATACACGGATTCCGGTGAGCGCGGCGGCGCACTGGGCATCGCGCGATGGGGAGACTTGTGGGGTTTCTCAATCGCGAGTCATGCGGGCCATATATGTGCATGCATGTACGTCGTCAGGGGGATCGGGGAAGACTGTCCGAGAAGTGAGCAGGGGACCCTGGATTTTTTGCTTCCATGTCGCGAGTTTTCCTTGGCGGTTGTGGTACCGTGGGCCGCGGGGCGCCGGATCGAGACCGCAGGGCCCTGGTTGGGGCAGGAGTAGCGGCGCAGTCGTCACGGGGACGGGCGTTGTGCTGCG
>QLOM01004079.1:5711-18711 GCA_003313785.1 Termitomyces sp. MG148 | reverse complement strand
TCATAATATTTTTGTAAATGGCTGTATATAATTCTACCGGCGCTTGCGCTTCTACTCCTGTATGGCGACTTGCCATGATCCTGAGGGATGGCGTGTCATCTCCCGCGCCCGCGACTTTGACACCAGCCTGTGTTTTGAAGAGGGCATCCTCTTGTCTGTACTTCATGCAGTTCTCCTGGTTGTCGCCACAGCCAGGTCTTTAACTTTAGCTCTTGACCTGTCAAAAGAAAGGACGCGCAACAGCTGGTACCTGTTATGCACTAAGCTAGTACGCTTCTCTCACGTTTTATCTTTCTCCCTCTCACTTTTCTCAGGCATTGCTACTCGCATCATTCGTCGTTAGCGTCTCAAATCTCCTGTTCATCTTACTAGTCCACAGATCTGTGCCTGTCGTCTACTCTTATGTCATTGAACCCCTTGCTCTTGCTTCCGCTATCTCATTAACATATCTTAACCATACTCGGACCCGTACTTCGTCCTCTACATTGCTTATCTTCTGGCCCCTCTATTCATTCGGCCTCGCGATTTGGATAAGGTCTGTCTTATTGACGCAGGTCGACGATGGACATGTCGTTCTGGCACTAAAATCTGTCGTTGGTGCACTGGGCCTTGTATCGTTCGCGCTAGAAATTTTCGGACCGGAGTATGACGTGAAGCCCACATCAGGAGATAAACTACATATGGAAAGTCCTCTCAATACTGCCAACATATTCAGCATTTGGGTAAATCCAGCCATTTCTGTCTTTGTATACTTTACTCATTCCTTCTGCAGACCTTCCAGTGGATGACCTCGCTTATGAAAAAAGGCGCCTCTCAGTACATTACTGAATCCGATCTTCCTTCTCTGCAGTTTCAAGATGAATCAGAGAAGCTCGGAAAAGATCTCAAAAACGCCCTCGAGAAGCAGTGAGTTTTCTTCCGGGCGCTTTTGTACATCTTGCTGAATATCAGACAGCACGCTTTGGAAAGCGCTTTTCATTGCGTACGGGGGACCGTACGCTGTTGCTGCTGCTTTAAAGGGTTTCCAGGACTGCTTGGCATTTCTGCAGCCCCAACTACTCCGTTGGTTGCTTTCGTATATCTCTTTGTACCAGTCTGCTCGATTTGGAAACGTCGTAAAGGGACCGAGCAGTCTCGAGGGCTTTGCAATCGCGGGTATCATGTTTATCGCGTCCGTTGCGCAAACAGTTGCTTTAAACCAGGTAAGATTATCTGTGACGAACATTGAATCACTGACGATTTGTGTTTTTTCTAGTACTTCCAGCGCACTTTTGAAACAGGGTAGGTCAAAGTCTGTGTGTGTATGTGAGGGCGTATTCTAATTGTCCTGAACAGTATGCGCGTACGGGCTGGGCTTGTTACTGTCATCTACGCCAAAGCACTCGTTCTATCCAACGATGAACGTAGTCGGGCATCCGGAGACATCGTTAATCTAATGTCCGTTGACGCAACGAGGCTGCAGGACCTTTGCACGTATGGCCTCATCGCGTTATCTGGCCCTCTACAGGTGATAAATATCGTGATACAAGTTCATGATGTCTAATCATTGTTCAGATCATGTTAGCATTCATCTCTCTCTATGATCTACTTGGTTGGTCGGCCTTTGTAGGTGTTGCAATCATGATATTTTCTATACCCCTCAACACATGCAAGTTTTGTTCCTTTGATCAGTCTTCTGTTCGAATTGACCGGCCTGCGTTTAACAGTTATTGCACGGAGTTTAAAGCGGATGCAGGAACAACAAATGAAGAATCGTGATAAAAGGACGCGTCTTATGAGCGAATTACTTGCTAACATTAAAAGGTCGGTCGATAACGGCTTCCCGTCTTGCTCGAGCCCCCTTACAGATTATTGCATAGTATCAAACTATATGCTTGGGAGTATAGCTTTATGAGGAAAATTTTCGAAACTCGCAACAATCAAGAATTGAAAATGCTGAGAAAGATTGGTCTTGTCACGGTATTACCATTTACTTTGCTTTGCTTGTTTCCTTTACTGATACTTGGTAAGGCGTTCAACACAACGCTTTGGAGCGGTATCCCTCTACTTGTTGGTTTTAGCTCTTTTGCAACAGCTGCCGCGGTATCGTCGAAACCCCTAACTTCTGACATTATATTCCCTGCTATCTCGTTGTTCATGCTCTTGCAATTCCCTCTTGCCATGGTATGTGCAATGGAATTTGTTCTCCGACTATTCGACTTACATCGGATGTAGTTCAGCCAAGTCACTTCAAACATCATCGAGGCTATAGTTTCAGTCAAACGATTATCTGATTTCTTGAACGCAGAAGAGCTGCAAGGTGATGCGCGGAAGTTCATCGATGTACCTAGTCTCGATCGTGGCGATGAGGTAGACGATTTTTAAACACGATGTTTCCAGGCTGGGACTGAGTTGATACTAGGTTCTTTCTATTCGAGACGCAGATTTCTCTTGGGAGAAAAAGGCCACCGAACCGACCTTGGAAGGAATCAATATGACTGTAAAGAAGGGCGAACTTGTCGGAGTTTTTGGACGCGTTGGAGCCGGAAAGGTTAGCGATTCCCTGTGAAAGTCATAATGGTTCAACAAACGTTTGGATAGACCAGCCTGCTGTCTGCTATCATCGGCGACATGACACGTAGAGAGGGCGAAGTCATTCTTAGAGGTTCGATTGCATATGCACCCCAAAATCCTTGGTATGTACACAAGACTGCGCAGTGATATGCTTTTTTCATGTAATCAAGGATACTATCTGCCACCGTCCGCGAGAATATCTTGTTCTCTCACGAATACGACGAGACTTTTTACAATCTGGTTATTGAAGGTGACGCATATGTGGCGCATCGCTCCATGACGTCTACTTATGGTTCTACTTAGCTTGCGCTCTCGGTCAGGATTTGTCATTGCTCTCCCAAGGCGATCTCACACAGGTAGGAGAAAAAGGTGTGTTTTTTTTTCACAGTCTTGATTTTGATAGATTGTTGAGGGCTTGTGTAGGCATAACTGTATGTAGTATTCCTACAATACGACTTCCTGGCCTGACTCATGTGGATGTATGTGTAGCTTAGCGGTGGACAGCGGGCGCGAATCTCTCTGGCACGAGCAGTTTATGCTAGAGCTGATATGTAAGCCATGTATTCCTAGGCAAGGATAAGGATTAACTTTTTAGAGTTTTACTGGATGATTGCCTCGCAGCCGTCGACAGCCATGTTGCCCGCCATGTGTTTGGTACGTAATTAATGTTTCTTGTTTCGTTCTAGATTAAACTCCCTTCAGATAACGTTATCGGCCCTCATGGACTACTCGCCACAAAGGCTCGTATACTCGTCACTAACAGCATCGCGTTCGTGAAACAGTTTGATCAACTCATTTTTATCCGCCGGGGTATCATTCTAGAGAACGGCTCATACGAGACTCTTGCTTTGAATGCGGAGGGAGAATTGACCAAGCTTCTGTATGTCTATCCGACATATTTTTTCTGCATGGGGCGTCATCTCACCATTAAAACTGTCAGTCGTGGTCATGGTTCAAGCAGCTCTTCGGGTACATCCACCCCATTTGTCCCCAACGAAAGCGGTACGCCAAGTGAAAGGGTCGAGGTCACCACAGACGGCCCTATGGAACCAGAGGCATATGCTGGTTTCTCTGAAAAACTTCGACACAGATCGAGTTTCGCGAAAGCTCGCATTGCTAAGCCGGGTCCAGCACGTGAGGCGGAATCTACTGGTCTCAGTAAGGAACACCAAGAGCAAGGCCGCGTTAAAGTCCACGTCTATAAGCAATACATTGAGGCGGCTTCTAAATCCGGCTTTTCCTTTTTCTTGTTGACTACCGTTCTTCAGCAAGCGGCGTCAGTTTTGGCGAACTTCACCCTGCGTGATTGGGGTGAACATAACAGGGAAGCCGGGAGCAATAAAGGAATGTTCCAATATTTGTTGATCTATGGAATATTTTCTTTCTCGTCGACCCTTCTCGGCGGATTGTCGTCAGTCCTGATATGGGTTCTCTGTGCATTGAGGAGTGCGAAACGTCTTCATGATGGGGTACGTCAGACAAATTGGTGTATAGGTAGTTCCATTTTTCACTGTTTGTTTAGATGCTTGATTCGTTGATGCGAGCTCCGTTGAGCTTCTTCGAATTAACACCCACTGGAAGGTAAGGGTTTGGCAGTTGTCTCGTTTACTTATTACTGATTCAATTAGAATCCTCAACCTGTTCTCTCGCGATACTTACGTTGTCGATCAAATACTCGGCCGAGTGATCCAGGGAATGTGCCGTACCCTTGCCGTATGTCTCTCGATTGTTGTCGTCATTGGAACCAGTTTCCCGCCCTTCCTGATTGCTGTCATACCGTTGGGCCTCTTCTATGGTCAAGTGATGAAGTACGTGCCGATCACTGACTACTGCATCAACGCTTAAGTCTTCTTTCAGGTATTATTTGGCGACTTCTCGAGAGCTGAAGCGTTTAGACGCCGTATCACGCTCACCGATCTTCGCATGGTTCTCTGAATCTCTGGCGGGTCTTTCGACGATCCGGGCTTTCAAACAACAATCTCTTTTTATCTCTGCAAACCAGCAGCGGATTGATCGTAATCAGATATGTTATCTTCCGAGCATTTCTGTAAATCGATGGCTTGCTGTTCGGCTCGAGTTCGTCGGTGCTATGATCATTCTCATCGTTGCTCTGCTGGCAATGACGGCATTGATCACTACGGGCGTGGATGCCGGATTGGTGGGTTTGGTGTTATCATACGCATTGAATACGACTTCTTCTTTGGTAGGCTTTTTTCTCCTTCCTGTCTTTGTTCTGTTTTTAAATTGTTGCAGAATTGGGTCGTGAGATCTGCTAGCGAGGTTGAACAGAACATCGTTAGCGTAGAACGCATCTTGCATCAGACGGAGGTTCAGTCGGAGGCACCTCAAGAAATTCCTGAAAATAAACCATCTGACGTGTGGCCTTCTCATGGAGAGGTCGAATTCCGGTATGTTAATCTGTGTGCCTCTATTTCTGGTGGGCTTTGATCATCAATTTAGTCACTATTCCACGAAATATCGTCCGGAACTTGACTTTGTTCTGAAAGATATTTCATTAATCATTGTAAGGAATCCCCTTACCAGTTCTGTTTCCTGCTGTGTTTTGACTAGTGCGTAGAAACCAAAAGAGAAAATCGGAGTCTGCGGCCGGACTGGTGCTGGAAAATCATCTGTTGGTGGTCTTTATCCCTCGTAGCCACTGTGGTGCTTATCTTTCAATCTCAGTTGTTACTTGCTCTCTTCCGCATCATCGAGCCCGCAGAGGGGAAGATTTTCATCGATTCAGTGGACATCACGAT
This sequence comes from Termitomyces sp. MG148, assembly GCA_003313785.1. Lineage (NCBI taxonomy): Eukaryota > Fungi > Basidiomycota > Agaricomycetes > Agaricales > Lyophyllaceae > Termitomyces > Termitomyces sp. MG148. The sequence continues at coordinate 13,399 of QLOM01004079.1, read as the reverse complement.
GGTTGGCTTACATGACCGTATGTCTTCTCTGTGCAGTCGAGGGGTTTACACCAAGTGACTTCTTTTTTATTTAACAGTTCGCTCCAACATTTCTATCGTACCTCAATCACCTGATCTATTTGAAGGTACCTTGAGGGAAAATATAGATCCTGTCGGTGAACACACTGACGCAGATATTTGGCGCGCTTTGAGTCAGGTCGGTATTTGATCAGTTTCTCTTAAACACCGTCCTGAGTGTGTGCCAGGCGCATTTGAAGGACTATGTAGACACCTTGCCGCAAGGTTTGGACGCACCAGTAAGAGAGGGAGGTTCGTCCCTTTCTTCGGGACAAAGACAATTGTTATGTTTTGCTCGGGCTCTGCTTCGCAAGGTATCGTGCACACTTGAATTCATCTACGCTTGATCCAATTGGTCTTGTTTTGTAGTCAAAAATCCTGGTTTTAGACGAAGGTAAGAACTCCGCTTACCTTTTAGAATTGGCTCTCAACTGCTCCTTGCAGCCACATCGGCCGTTGATCTGGATACGGATCGAGCCATTCAAGAGATCATTCGTGGACCTGCTTTTGCGGATGTCACGATGTTAACCATCGCGTATGCTAATGCAATCTCACTATGTTCTTGCTGTCGATTGAATGACCCTACAGGCACCGTCTCAACACGATCGTTGAATCGGATCGAGTGCTGGTAATGGATTCTGGCAAGGTGGGGCTTTTACCTGACGTTGGAAGGGTTCACTCTGATACCTGGACAGGTTGCAGAATTCGACAAGCCGGAAACGCTTCTAGCGAAAAAAGAAACCATCTTTTACTCTTTGGCCAAGGAAGCTGGGTTGGTCTAGTCGGTAGAGTATATATATATGTAGTTTGATTGTTTCAAGGGATATCATTGCACGTGAGTTCGTGGGAATATAGTGTTGGTCACCCATGCGACGTCCTCTTGGCTTGTGGCTTTGCCGCGGCCTCCTTGCCCGCCAGTTACCACAACCACCATGAACGTCCACCAGCGGCTTGAGGCCGTCACCGACCTCTCCCACCTGTCGCCTCCGTCGGACGATCTTATCGTCGCATGCCTTCGAGAAAGGTTCATGACGGACAACGCTTACACCAGCATTGGAACCTCAGGGCTGGTTGCTCTCAACCCCCACAAATATGTAGCTTCAAACTCGGATTCAGTTCTGCACAAGTATGCTGCAGAGTACCGCGATACCTCGGAGCACAGGCAGCCCCTACCCCCGCATATCTTTCAACTCGCGAATAATGCATACTATCACATGAGGCGCACGACCCAGGACCAGACCATCATTTTCAGGTCAGTATTCGTGCCAATTACAATCATTCACATGGTCTCAACTCTTTTAGGGGAGAAACGGGCAGCGGAAAATCGGAGAACCGTCGTTTGGCTATCAAAACGTTGCTGGAACTGAGCGTCAGTAACCCGGGGAAAAAAGGGTCTAAACTTGCTACACAGGTCCCCGCCTCGGAGTTTGTGCTCGAAACATTTGGAAACGCTCGAACCCTCTTCAACCCCAATGCGTCTCGTTTTGGAAAATATACTGAGCTGCAGTTCAGCGATCGCGGTCGACTCTGCGGTGTTAAAACACTCGATTATTATTTGGAGCGAAATCGCGTTTCGGGTGCACCTTCGGGCGAGCGCAACTTCCATATATTCTACTATCTTGTTGCGGGTGCATCCCCCGAAGAAAGGCAGCACCTCCATCTCCTTGACAGGACGGCATACCGATATCTCGGCCAGCGCAATGCTGCGGGGAGGTTGAATGGAGGTCGAGACGATGATGAAATCCGGTTTGAACAGCTCAAGGTTGCCCTCAAAACTGTTGGTCTTTCAAAACGCCATGTTGCGCAGGCGTGCCAACTTATCGCTGCTATATTACACATGGGAAATCTCGAATTCACAATCGATCGAAGTCGGAACGAAGATGCCGCCGTAGTACGCAATACGGATCTCTTGAACATTGTCGCCGAGTTTTTAGGGGTTCCACAATCTGCCCTCGAGTCCGCTTTATCATACAAAACCAAATTGATGAAGAAGGAGTTGTGCACTGTATTTTTGGACCCCGATGGTGCTTCAGATAACCGCGACGATCTCGCGAAGAACCTCTATTCGCTTTTATTTGCATGGCTCAATGAACACATCAATCAGCGCCTTTGCAAGGAAGATTTCTCCACTTTTATTGGTCTTTTCGATCTCCCTGGACCTCAGAATATGACTAGTCGTGCCAATTCACTTGACCAGTTTTGTGTCAATTTTGCAAACGAGCGATTACAGGGTTGGACGCAGAAGAGGCTCTTTGAGAGTCACGTCGCTGAATACACGAGTGAAGGTATCTCGCGCCTCGTCCCTCAGGTATCTTACTTCGATAACGCCGAGTGCGTGCGCGTACTACAGCACAGGCCGGGCGGACTTATCCATATAATGGACGACCAGGCACATCGCGCTCCACGTAAGACAGATCAGACTATGGTTGAGGCATTTCAGAAGCGGTGGGGTAACCACTCGTCGTTCAAAACTGGGTCGAGCGATCGAAATGGAAACCTTTCTTTCACGGTCCACCATTTCAATGGTCCAGTTACATATTCCTCTGAGAATTTTCTCGCTCGTAACCTTGATGCTCTCAATCCGGACTTCGTTTCACTTCTACGGGGTACTGATGGACAAGAAGGCTCGGGTTCTATGAACCCTTTTATTAAAGGCCTTTTCTCCGGCAAGGCCATTGCGACACAAGCACATCCAAGGAATGAAGATACAATTGTCGCTGCGCAACAGGCAGTGAAACCCATGCGTGCGCCCTCAACACGTAGGAAACATACGATCAAGCGTTTGCCAACTCTTCGGGAGGGGGGAGATGATGAGAAGGAGGAGGCTGAAGAAGGTTTCCCTGGAGGGGCACCCTGTGTTGCGGGTGAGTTCAAGGCAGCGCTAGATACGCTATTTGAGACTTTGGATGAGGCGCAAGCGTGGTTTGTGTTTTGTATCAATCCTAATGATTCACAACTTCCAAATCAGCTGGAAGGGAGGAGTGTCAAGGGTCAAGTACGTAGTGTTGGACTGGTGGAGATTGCGAAGCGATCGATCAACGTTTTTGAGGTTGGGATGACCCCAGAGGAGTTTTGCGAGCGCTATTCGACTGGTTTGGAAGCAGCAGGTGTGTCAGAGGGTGAAGCGCTGGAAAAGATTCAGCAGGCGAGAACGACTTTCGGATTGACTGAGAGGGATCTTGTCATTGGGCAGCACAAGGTATGGCCGCCTATTCTCGAGAAAGGATCTATCTTGACCATGCTGTATCAGGTTTTCCTCTCTCACTTGGCTTTTCACACTTTTGAAGATCACATTCGTTCTCGCGACGTCGAGGAACAGAAACGCAACCGTTTGCGGGATGCGGAGGCGGATGTTGGAATCAATTCGCGTGGCATCAGTGATCCTTATGCTCCCTACCTCTCGCAGGGTATGGCGCCAGGCGAATTATCTCCTGTGCCTTGGGGATCATACAATGAACAAGATAATGCATCAAATCAGGCTCTTCCTCTTGTTTCCAACGCTTCCCCCTTCCAGCGGGCAGATCTATACGATGAGTATGAAGAGAACAAGTCTTTACGCAGCGATGATTTCGATGGGCGCAGTCCTTTTACCAGTCAGCGTGATCATGACGACTCGATGACAAACTATGGTTCTGAATCTTATGCTCCATCTCGCAACATGTTCCAAAACGAGAACAAAAAGGCTTTGCTGGGAGATAAGGAAGTGTTACCAGGAGAAATTCAGGATGGCGAGACGACAGAGGTTCTGAAGGAGAGTTCAGCTCGAAGAAAGTGGGTTGCTTTGTGCTGGATGTTGACATTTTGGATCCCATCACCGTTTTTGGCATGGTTTGGGAGGATGAAGCGCTTGGATGTTCGTCAGGCGTGGAGGGAAAAGCTTGCTATTAACATCCTCATCTGGTTGGCATGTGGCGGTGCAATTTTCGTGATTGGATTCCTAAACTTACTCATCTGCCCCACGGAACATGTTTACAATCTCAACGAACTCGCCTCCCATTCAAGCACGTTGTCACCCAATAATGTTTTGACAGCAATCCGAGGCGAAGTCTTCGACTTGACAACTATCGCTGCCGCTCACCAACGAATCATTAGCGTTATCCCTACCTCTCCTATTCTCAAATATGGTGGCCAGAAAGCAGATGATCTTTTCCCGGTCCAGGTAAGCTTTTTCCTATCGTGTTCCAGTTGTATTCATGTTGTGACAATCATCCAAGGTCAGCGCGCTCTGCAATGGTGTCAATGGCAACGTCAGCCCGTATGTAATCTTAGACTCGAGGAATGTATCTGACCCCAATGCTGTCTATCATGATTTTCGCGCTTTCACCAATGACTCGCGGCCGGATTGGTACTTCGAGAACATGGTCCGTATGCGTTACACTGCCCGGCGAGGCTTCGTCGGCTACACACCCAAAGAAATCAGGGATATGGCGAACCACGGTAGTTCTGTTGGTATCTACAATGGGCTCATCTACGACGTCACCAATTACATCACAAACCCACCAGCTGTGAGAGCTCCATATGGCACGCAAGCGCCCCCGACCGATACAGATTTTATGGATTCTTCTGTTCTCGACGTTTTCAAATTCAATGCAGGCAAAGACATTACGAAGCAACTCAATAGTTTGGCGATTGACCCCGTTGTTCTTGCCCGCCAGAAAATTTGCCTCCGGAACCTATTTACAATTGGTCAAGTCGACAATCGTAATTCGACTCAATGCCAATTTTCCACGTACCTCTTACTCAGTTTATCGATCATCATGATTACGGTCATTGGCTTCAAGTTTCTGGCTTCTATTAACTTTGGTGCGCCGCGCGCTCCAGAGGATCACGACAAGTTCGTTATTTGCCAGGTGCCCTGCTATACGGAAGGTGACGCATCGCTGCGCAAAACAATTGATTCTTTAGCGCAGTTGAAGTATGATGACAAGCGGAAACTCCTTCTAGTCATATGCGATGGTATGATCGTGGGCTCAGGAAATGACCGCCCCACTCCAAGGATTGTTCTTGACATACTTGGTGCGGATCCCAACCTCGATCCGGAGCCCCTTAGTTTCCTGTCGCTTGGTGAAGGAGCAAAACAGCATAATATGGGCAAGGTTTATTCTGGTTTGTACGAATGCGCAGGGCATGTTGTCCCTTACCTTGTCGTTGTCAAAGTTGGCAAGCCTACAGAGAGATCACGACCTGGAAATCGCGGCAAACGAGATTCACAGATGTTAATTATGCGTTTTCTGAATAAGGTAGTTCGCGAACGTCAATTTCAGGGTTGGTTCTTATCACACGATGCATTCCACAGGTTCACTTCAACACTCCCATGAATCCATTGGAACTCGAAATGTATCACCAAATTAAGAATGTTATTGGTGTCAATCCGACATTTTACGAATATCTTTTCATGATTGATGCTGATACGACAGTTGATCCTTTCTCGGTTAATAGACTCATTTCAGCGTAAGTTGACCCTCATTGAATAATTTTATCAGCTGTCATTCCGTCAAACAGGATGATACATGACAAGAAACTCTTGGGCGTTTGTGGTGAAACTGAGTTGGCCAACGCTAAGCAGTCTCTGATTACGATGATGCAGGTAAAAGTCTTCGATGTCCTGTCCAAACATAGCTCAGCTGATCCATACGGATAGGTGTATGAGTATTTCATCTCTCACCACATGGCAAAAGCTTTTGAAAGCCTATTCGGTTCCGTCACATGCCTTCCTGGTTGTTTCACGCTCTATCGCCTTCGTTCGCCTGATACCCACAAGCCACTCCTTATATCCAATCAGATAATTGAAGACTATTCTGAAAATCGGGTTGATACCCTGCACATGAAGAATCTACTTCATCTTGGAGAGGACAGATATCTCACGACACTCCTCCTCAAACATTTCCCCTTATTCAAAACTCAATTTGTTCGGGATGCGCACGCCTACACCGTTGCTCCTGATGACTGGAAGGTCTTGTTGTCACAGCGCCGTCGCTGGATCAACTCCACAGTCCATAACCTTGGAGAGCTGGTCTTTTTGGAGCAACTCTGCGGGTTTTGTTGTTTTTCTATGCGTTTCATTGTCATGATAGATTTGGTGTCTACCTTGACGCAACCTGTGACGGTTCTTTATGTGCGTTTTCACACAAATGGAAAGTTCCTTTTTTAATACTTATTGATGGACAGATTGCATACCTGATCTACCAAGTTGTCGGGCAAGACAAGCCTATCCCCAAACTTGCTCTGATTCTGATAGGAGCCATCTATGGTCTACAAGCGGCGGTTTTTCTTTTGAGGCGCAAATGGGACATGATTGGATGGATGGCGTTCTACATCATCGCTATCCCTGCCTTCTCCTTCTTCCTTCCTTTGTATTCGTTTTGGAGGATGGATGACTTTTCATGGGGTCAGACTCGTGTTGTTCTTGGCGAATCAGGCAAAAAAATGATTGTCCACGTACGTATCTCCGTTGAATCATTCCGTAGTTGTGGGTCTTATCGTCTTGCAGGACGAGGGAAAGTTTGATCCTCGATCTATACCTCTTAAATCATGGACTGACTATGTGGGCGGATTCATCACAAGTATAGTGTTAGACGATTATTCTGATTATGGATACAGGAAAACGAGCTCTGGGACAAGGAGTCGAATCATAGTATTGGATCCTGGGTACCTCCTACGAAAACAAAAGAAGGTTATGCCGAGTCCCACACTGCTTCAATATATGGCCGTGAGACTTATTACGACCCGCGAAGTTATTCCCCAGCACCTTCGCAGGTGGGGATACACCCTCCACCTGGGTATAATTCAGGACGGAATACTCCTTTGTCTTCTTTTCACATGGGAGAAACCAGTAGTATACTCCATCAACCCGCACCTTCACGGCCGGTAACAAACTACCTCGAGATGCCTATCCCTTTGACAAGCAGTCCTGACAATGTGAATGCGCCTGGGTCCCCAACGGACGTGGATATTGATCGGGCTGTTCAAGATGTTCTTCGTGGCGCCGACCTCAATACAGTTACTAAACGCGAAATTCGCCGTCAGTTGGAGGGAGTTTTTGGTATGGACTTGACAACACGCAAAGCCACCATCAACGCGGCGATTGACAGGGCTTTGCTTGGACAAACTTAAGTTTTTGTGTCTGTCGTATACCTTCGTACAATTATCTTATTTGGACTTGATATTCCCATAGTCTCCTTTTCTGTAGATACTTTCCTTTGGACTTCTCTAGGTTGACTAATCTCATGTTTGCTCCTCTCAAGCTCCTCATAACATACTCACAGACTGTAAAAGGTAGTCTTCATCTCCATATCAATGTTGGGGATTGACTAAAGACTATGTAATGATGATGATTATGAGTGTTGCTGAAAAAATTGTTTGAAGAATTCAAAGATGTCTTTTTTTGAAGTGTCTTTGCTTAGTTACCAGCTATGTATTAGCAGATGTATATTGCACTTTGAATACAAGGTAACAATGAACCTTGTGGAGGGATTTTAGTTATTTTTTGTGGTGATTGTGACTTTTATCAGTTCCCTCTTACAGGAGATGCTGTTAGTGTCATGACCCACCAATCCTGCACCCAACTCTGGGACCTTGAACCCACCCCCATGCTCCCAGAGGTCCCGGAGGACGATCCCCCACCAGCCCAT
>QLOM01004071.1:0-10173 GCA_003313785.1 Termitomyces sp. MG148 | reverse complement strand
GAACTTGTTTTAAGTTTGGAAAACCAACCAGAACAAAGTTAAGTTTTGTATCGAATACATCAAGTCTTTTATACTGTACACTAAGTATCAGATGTCTGGGTCAAAGTATCATGAGATAAAGCTAGGAGCTTCGTAGGTAGCTTTGAGGGGTTCAATATGACGAATTGGAAAGGGGAAACTATGAGGAGATAAAGGAGATAAAATAATAAAAAAAGGAGATAAAATAAAATAAGAAAATAAGGGGACTTATCGACAAGGGGTGCACGTGCTGGTCAGGTCATGACAGCCACATCTATGTAGCCAGAACCGCGGAATGGACCGATGCATCGGCCCTTTGTTGAGCATTCATACTTATTACTTGTTCTTTTGTGTGTGAGCTGGGTCGTTTTGGAACGGGCTTTGATATTCACGACGTCTACAGATTCTACGTATCTTCCTTGGAGTAAGACAAGTCAAAGACTCGATGTCTGTCACCTTTGCAGCCAACGAAACTGATTCTGCGTTGACCGCTCTGCCTCAATGCCAAGACAGTCTTGATTCTCTTCTACCGACCACACTCGATGTGCCTGACGATGACTTTTATGACCTTGTCGAGCGGCGACGTGTATGGTGGGACTCGGCTCGTCTCAAGGCTTGGATGTCAGGTCGGGGTTATACATTCTACCAACGGGTGTATCGCAGTTCGGGTGAGCCTTCGAACACTGTTCGCCTGCATGATGCTCGACGACGAGATACATCTTTCCCTTATGCTCATCACGGCGGAACAACGGAAGATGTCAGCTTTAGTGCCAGTACAAGCCCACGAGTGCGCTTCGTTATCTTCTTTGCGCTCCGGTGACATGTTCAACCGTTATCCAGGACGTTGTTGGATATGCCCTGGACTCTCAAGGAAGACATGTTGCTATAAAAGCAGTTTTATCAGGAAGCGAGGAATATCGTATTCTCAACTACCTTCAAAACGAGGGTGTACCAGAGTCGATAGACAGTTTTCACAATATTATACCCATCCTCGACATTATTGCATGTGAAGGTCACTGGCTTGCTATCATGCCTCGGTCCGTCTCTTTGTTGTTCTTTGAATTATCAATAAAACCCGAACCACTCATGACATTGACAATAAGATGGGGCACTTTCCCTTTGCAACCAGGCTATCGGAATATGAAGCAAGTATTCCATTTCATCCACTGTCTTTTAAAGGTGAGTCGACATTGTTGTTGTCGCAAACAATCCATGACCTTACTGCCAGGGTTTACACTTTCTCCATTTACACAGAATAGCTCATGGAGTGCGTCTTTATGGCTTTAAACCACTCCTTGGAACTGACCAGAATGGTTTCAGGACATCAAGACGGAGAACATACTCGTCAACCACATTGATAAATATGATTATGATGCGTATAGCTCCCATCGAGCATCTCTGCGTAATCAGGGAAAGTTGACCTACGCATTATTCGACTTCGGTAATTCAACTATGTTTCCACCATCTGCGAACATCAATGGATGTCGGCTTCCGAGTTCTGTCTCTTTTCAGACGTGGCCGTCGCAGCGTCCAGATGATACTCATCAGGGGGAAATTGATTTCAACCCCTTTGCATTTGATGTTGGTATGTTGGGCGTTCTCTTTTGCGAAGAATTCCAGGTAAATTAAGTCGACGTGGATCTATCATTGTTTGACCTAGCATCCGGTTACTGTACAGCACCTTACAAACCTAGCGCCTATGTTGGCACCCCTTTTCGACATGATGACAACGAGAAACATTCCAAGGCGTTTCACCGCATCGGAGGCCCTGGCATTCTTTGAAGAGCAGGTTCAACCTCTAACAACTGAACCAGAAAAGATTGGGTGTCGTCCACGGAGCATGTATGAGTACTACATACGATTTGATATATATGACCGTTGGCAGGACCTGGACCCCGAATTCATCAAAAAATGGACCAAGTTTCGTGAACCACCTATTCCTGTTCACGTTCGGATGCTACAGACATTCTGTGGACATCCTTGGCGATGGCGTTTCATTAATTATGTCCGCAGACTTGGTCGATTTGTCAAGCAGAGTTGTCATCTATTATTCCACGTATTTTGCACTGTAGTTCACTAGGGATCTTATTTTAGTATTATGATAGTCCGCAGTGCAGTGTATTGTTACGCCACTCCAAGAAGTTTAATTAAGGCTTGGAAAACATGGCTTGTTTTGTTGGGGAGACCAACGCCATCGCTGTGCTGAGTCCCCGAGGTTTCAACCAAGTTCCGAAATCTGTTATAAAGCGAAAGGTCCATGAGGAAATGCATTAACGCGAGCCCTGTCGAGGTGGTCATCCAACTCCCGTCCTGATTACGGGCTGTACCCACTACAACCCCACCTTCATCATTCCCTCAGGTGATGGAGGGGTCATCCTCCAGCCCTGTGCTTTCCTTAACCACAGCAGCCAGAAGAGCCTTTTCATCCGATTTGGAGTTCGCTAGCTTCCTGTCCAGGGCTGCTCTGCAGGGTTGAGTCCATCTCCCACTAATTTTTTCACTCAGTGGGGAGTCGTTTTTTCTTATCACTATTTCAAAGCACCCATACCAGGTACACAGATTCTACAACAATGATCTTCAGTAGGCCGGGAGAGACCTTTTGACAATATCCCATCGACAGCCTTGGCTGTTTGTATTGTGCTTCCCACAATTGTAGTGTTTTTTTTTGCGGCCGGTCCTCTTTTCCCAGAGGTTGCTTATGCATTTCCTCGTGGGCCTTTCACTTTATAACAGATTTTGGAACCTGGTTGAAATCTCGGGTACTCGGCACAGCGAGTGGGGAGGAGACGACTATGGCGTTGGTCTCCCCACCAAGAACACCACCCCAACAAAACAAGTCATGTTTTCCAAGCCTTAATTAAACTCCTTGGAGTGGCGTAATAATACACTGCACTGCGGACTATCATAATACTAAAATAAGATCCCTAGTGAACTACAGTGCAAAATACGTGGAATAATAGATGACAACTCTGCTTGACAAATCGACCAAGTCGGCGGACATAATTAATGAAACGCCATCGCCAAGGATGTCCACAGAATGTCTGTAGCATCCGAACGTGAACAGGAATAGGTGGTTCACGAAATTTGGTCCATTTTTTGATGAATTCGGGGTCCAGGTCCTGCCAACGGTCATATTTATCAAATCGTATATAGTACTCATACAGGCTCCGTGGACGACACCCGATCTTATTTGGTCCAGTTGTTAGAGGTTGAACTTGCTCTTCAAAAAATGCCAGGGCTTCCGAAGCTGTGAAACGTTTTGGAATGTTTCTCGTTGTCATCATGTCGAAAAGGGGTGCCAACATAGGTGCCAAGGTTGTCAGGTGCTGTACAGTAACCGGACGCCAGGTCAAACAATGATAGATGTACATCAACTCAATTTACCTGGAATTCTTCGCAAAAGAGAATGCCTAACATACCGACATCAAATGCAAAGGGGTTGAAATCGATTTCCCCCTGATGAGTATCATCTGGACGCTGCGACGGCCACGTCTGAAAAGAGACAGAACTCGGAAGCCGACATCCATTGATGTTCGCAGATGGTGGAAACATGATTGAATTACCGAAATCGAATAATGCGTAGGTCAACTTACCCTGATTACGCAGAGATGCTCGATGAGGGTTACACGCATCATGATTATATCTATCAACGTGGTTGACGAGTATGTTCTCCGTCTTGATGTCCTGAGGCCATTCTGGTCAGTTCCAAGGAGTGGTTCAAAGACGTAAAGACACACTCCATGAACTATTCTGTGTGAATGGAGAAAGTGTAAACCCTGGCAGTAAGGTCATGGATTGTCTGGGGCGACAAAAATGTCAACTGACCTTTAAAAGACAGTGGATGAAGTGGAATACTTCCTTCACATTCTGATAGCCTGGCCGCAAAGGGAAAGTGCCCCATCTTAATGTCAATGTCATGAGTGGTTCGTGTTTCATTGAGAATTCAAAGGGCAACAAAGAGACGGACCGAGGCATGATAGCAAGCCAGTGACCTTCACATGCAATAATGTCGAGGATGGGTATAATATTGTGAAAACTGTCGATTGACTCTGGTACACCCTCGTTTTGAAGGTATTTGAGAATACGATATTCCTCGCTTCCTGATAAAACTGCTTTTATAGCAACATGTCTTCCTTCAGAGTCCAGGGCATATCCAACAACGTCCTGGATAACGGTTGATGTCACAGAGCGCAAAGAAAATGATGAAACGCACTCGTGGTCCTGTACTTGCACTAAAGCTGACGTCTTCCGCTGGTCCACCGTGATAAGCATAAGGGAAAGATGTCTCTCGTCGTCGAGCATCATGCAGGCGAACAGTCTTCGAAGGCTCGCCCGAACTGCGATACACCCGTTGGTAGAATGTATAACCCCGACCTGACATCCAAGCCTTGAGACGAGCCGAGTCCCACCATGCACGTCGCCGCTCGACAAGGTCATCAAAGTCATCGTCAGGCACATCGAGTGTGGTCGGTAGAAGAGAATCAAGACTGTCTTGGCATTGAGGCAGAGCGGTGGACGCAGAATCAGTTTCGTTGGCTGCTAAGGTGACAGACATCAGCTCTTGATTTGTTTTATTCCCCAGGAAATACACAGAATCTGTAGACGTCGTGAATATTGAAGCTCGTTTCAAAACGACTCCAGCTCACATATGCAGAACAAGAACAAATGATACGAAATAAAAGTTCAACAAAAAGGGACAACATGAAAGCTATCACGTGAGTTACGAGGCCGAGTTTTTTTACTGTGGATGGTAAGTACTTAAGTATGTAGTGTGAATCTATCTCCTGGTTGCTGGCTTTATGAAGAAATCTGTTCGAAGTTATCAGATACCAGGTGTATCAGACCCATAGCTTAATGCATGTCATGATTTAACGTTTTCAGTGACTCGATTTCAGACAGCTCCCATCGTTTTCTGCAAGCACTAGAGGACGTTCTTTACCTAGAAGAGTGAGCATGTATGCAATGAAGCTTCGCGTTTCGGGCGAGGTAATAATGCGGCTTCTTTGTTGAGATATATATCAGCGCATGATTTGACTAAATGATGCACATGTCCACCATACCCCTTCAACGTGTGCTGACCTGTCAGGAGAAGTCTTATGACCTCCGAATATGACTTGAGTGTTTTAGACTCCGAGGCATACCATGAGTATTAAAAATGCCAGTCGACATTCGATATCCACCCACGCCTTGCTCACGATATTGTTGAGGTGAGGTTTCGTGCGGGTTCAGTTCATCGGTCGATTTACATCTGAGCACTGTCACATCTTAATTTCCTCTTCTGCATTACTTGGATTCAAATAACTTCACGGTGATGTGAGGCATAACTCTGCTTGGTAGATAACTCTGCTCACCACCAAGATCTTTTTCGATTTTTCACTAGATTTCATCATGGCCCCTCCCACCACCCCATCCAAGTCGTCAGCATTATTCAAGGTATGATTGGTAGGGTGCCATCTTTAACCATCTTATCGATCTTTGATATCTTTAGAACAATACGCACTGTATTCTCCAAGCACCCGTCCGCGTTAGAATCGCCGATACTTCAACACTCCATGAGAGCGATAAAATTTTGTATATTCTCCCCAAAGGGACCGAAGTCACCACGCGAGGAGAACCTACCCCGGAAATTTTGACGGTTCGATCGTGGCTTGGACACCATCAAGTGTCTAACTCCAGTCTATTTTACAGGGATCGGCGGAACCTTTGAGCGTGGACAACGCTTCCTATCGAATCTTTGGAATGTTAAATCTCATAGTGTATGACGCAGTCGGCGAGGATATTGACTCGCTTTGCCATTCAAATCTTCGTACTGTCGTCCCTTCGGAGTTTGATATGTCGCAACCTCTACCAGTAAGCAAACCAGGTTTCATATATACATCAGTCGCCTTTTACCCTGTGTGATCACAGAAAAATACAATTGTTCGTGTCAAACAACCTGTCCGGGACAAGAAAGGAAAGGAATTAGTTTCAACATCAGAACTGCTGAGGATTACTTCAGAACAACCCTTTTCTCCTCGTGTCCGTGCCCCCTTTATAATGATGATTTAAGAAAATTAACCATCCCATCGACTTTTAGGCACGGATGAAGTTTTCAAAAAGCTCATTCCCACTTTCCACAGGGCACTATTTAGTCGAGAAGGTTGTGAAAACAAGTCGAGACTTTGAAGTCTACAGTCTTGCCAGAGTCTTGCACCATGATCTGGTGAAGATTTTACCAGATGTCGTCTAAATGATCTAGTTGGGCTTGTGTATATAAAATTAGTCAATGCAGAAGTTTATGCATTGATAAGTCTCAGGAGTTGAATTGGTATTTCGATACGAAACGCTCCCAGATCATCCGAGCATTGATCGACGCACTCAACCTAGTTGCTAACAGGAACGTCCCACTGAGTTTTCTGTAAGATTAAACATCAGGAGAACTTCCAAATAAAGATAATGATAAATCGATTATTCACCTATTGAGACTGTACGTCTCTCGCGGCGGCGGAGTCAATCTGTGCCTCAGCATTACAGGAATCTGAGCCCGTATTTCTGCAGTGATACTGGACCAGGTCGACCCCGGGCCAAATTCAAACGGCTGTGGCGTCGAAGCCCTGAACGGTGTAGCCAAAAGTATCATAGAGCTGACATGCCCACCCTACCATAACCTGCAAGGAAGGATGTCAACCGGGTCAGGAGCAGGTACAACGAAGACATCTCACCTGGTTTTCCTGAGACCTTTTGACAATATCCCGTCGACAGCCTTGGCTGTTTGTATTGTGCTTCCCACAATTGTAGTGCTTTTTTGCGGCCGGTCCTCTTTTCCCAGAGGTTGCTTATGTATTTCCTCGTGGGCCTTTCACTTTATAACAGATTTTGGAACCTGGTTGAAATCTCGGGTACTCAGCACAGCGAGTGGGGAGGAGACGACTATGGCGTTGGTCTCCCCACCAAGAACACCACCCCAACAAAACAAGTCATGTTTTCCAAGCCTTAATTAAACTCCTTAGAGTGGCGTAACAATACACTGCACTGCGGACTATCATAATACTAAAATAAGATCCCTAGTGAACTACAGTGCAAAATACGTGGAATAATAGATGACAACTCTGCTTGACAAATCGACCAAGTCGGCGGACATAATTAATGGAACGCCATCGCCAAGGACGTCCACAGAATGTCTGTAGCATCCGAACGTGAACAGGAATAGGTGGTTCACGAAATTTGGCCCATTTTTTGATGAATTCGGGGTCCAGGTCCTGCCAACGGTCATATTTATCAAATCGTATATAGTACTCATACAGGCTCCGTGGACGACACCCAATCTTATTTGGTCCAGTCGTTAGAGGTTGAACTTGCTCTTCAAAGAATGCCAGGGCTTCCGAAGCTGTGAAACGTTTTGGAATGTTTCTCGTTGTCATCATGTCGAAAAGGGGTGCCAACATAGGTGCCAAGGTTGTCAGGTGCTGTACAGTAACCGGACGCCAGGTCAAACAATGATAGATGTACATCAACTCAATTTACCTGGAATTCTTCGCAAAAGAGAATGCCTAACATACCGACATCAAATGCAAAGGGATTGAAATCGATTTCCCCCTGATGAGTATCATCTGGACGCTGCGACCAGTAGGTCTGAAAAGAGACGGAGCTCGGAAGCCGACATTCGTTGATATTTGCAGATGGTGGAAACATAGTTGAATGATCAAAGTCAAATAATGCGTAGGTCAACTTTCCTTCATTGCGCAGAGATGCTCGATGAGGGTTATACTTATCACCGTCATATGTGTCAATGTGGTTGACGAGTATGTTCTCTGTCTTGATGTCCTGAGGCCATTCGTGTCAATTCCATCAAGTGGTTCAAAGACATAAAGACGCACTCCATGAACTATTCTGTGTGAATGGAGAAAGTGTAAACCCTGGCAGTAAGGTCATGGATTGTCTGCGACAACAACAATGTCGACTAACCTTTAAGAGACAGTGGATGAAGTGGAATGCTTCCTTCATATTCCGATAGCCTGGTTGCAAAGGGAAAGTGCCCCATCTTAATGTCAATGTCATGAGTGGTTCGCGTTCATATTGAGAATTCAAAGAGCAACAAAGAGACGGACCGAGGCATGATGACAAGCCAGTGACCTTCGCATGCCATAACGTCGAGGATAGGTATAACATTGTGAAAATTGTCTATCGACTCTGGTACACCCTCGGTTTGAAGGTATTTGAGAATACGATATTCCTCGCTTCCTGATAAAACTGCTTTTATAGCAACATGTCTTCCTTGAGGATCCAGGGCATATCCAACAACGTCCTGGATAACGGTTGAACATGTCACAGAGCGCAAAGAAATTTGAAGAAACGCACTCGTGGACCTGTACTGGCACTAAAGCTGACATCTTCCGCTAGTTCATCGTGATAAGCATAAGGAAAAGATGTATCTCGTCGTCGAGCATCATGCAGGCGAACAGTGTTCGAAGGGTCACCCGAACTGCGATACACCCGCTGGTAGAATGTATAACCCCGACCTGACATCCAAGCCTTGAGACGAGCCGAGTCCCACCATGCACGTCGCCGCTCGACAAGGTCATCAAAGTCATCGTCAGGCACATCGAGTGTGGTCGGTAGAAGAGAATCAAGACTGTCTAGGCATTGAGG
Source organism: Termitomyces sp. MG148 (assembly GCA_003313785.1). Taxonomy (NCBI): domain Eukaryota; kingdom Fungi; phylum Basidiomycota; class Agaricomycetes; order Agaricales; family Lyophyllaceae; genus Termitomyces; species Termitomyces sp. MG148. The sequence continues at coordinate 1,527 of QLOM01004071.1, read as the reverse complement.
CAGAGCGGTGCACGCAAAATCAGTTTCGTTGGCTGCAAAAGTGACGGTCATAAATTCAACAAAGGGACATTTAAGTAGTCGTATAAGTAGTCGTATGAAAGCTATCACGTGAATTACGGATACAGACAACCATAGAACAAGCATCACTTCTGGTCGTATTCTTGTAGAGTAATAATGATTGGGTAATCCTATACCTTATCCGTGCGCTGATATTTATCAGAGAATGATACGACTTGGTAAGGGAATCGACTATAGGGCGAATCATCATGGAGGCCTAGAGTTTTAGAAATGCTTATCATACCCACTACTCGATGCATCTCATGATTTAACGTTTTCATTGACTCAATTTCAGACCAAAGCTCCCATTGTTTTATGCAAGACTTGAAACAAGAAGAGTGAGCATGCATGTGCAATGAAGCTCTGCATTCAGGGCAAGGTGTAAGAGGGCCAGTGGCCCGGGAACCAGACCAAAGCAGCCGTTACAGCTTATGAAAGGTGCATATCTGAATGAACTACATGATTCAGATGCCTGATTCTATATATACAGTTCCGTGGCAAGGATATTTGAAACGCTGTAAGCTACAGGCTTACACAAGGTACAGTTTCTTTGTTGAGAAATATAATCAGCGCATGATTTGACCGAACACAATGTACCCCTTCTGTCCTCACAGGAGAACTGTTCCTGTGACCTTCAAATATGACTTGAATGTTGATACGATTTTAGACTCTGAGGCATAATGCATAACCCTTGGTATTTAACATGCCAGTCGACAGTTGATATCGCTTACGCCTCTCATATGTAGCTGAGGTGAGGTTTCGTGCAGGTTCAGTTCATCGCTCGACTTAAATCTGAGCACTGTCACCTATTCTCCATTAGCTGCAAGACTCAAACAACTTGTGAGGCATGATTCTGATCGGTCTCTGCTCACCAAAATCTTTTTCGATTTTTCACTAGATACCATCATGGCCCGTCCCGCCACCCCATCCAAGTCATCAGCATTATTCAATGTATGATTGATAGGGTGCCGTCGCTAATCATCTTATCGATCTTTGATATCACACACTGTATTCTCCAAGTAGACATCCGCGTTAGAATCATGAATACTTCGACAGTCCACGAGAGCGATGACAAAGTGTATATATTACCCAGAAGTCGTGACCCGAGGTGAACCAACTTCGGAAATTTTGACGGTTTGTTTGAGGCTTAGACACTATCAAGTATATCTAATTCTAGTCTGTTGGGCAGTGATCAGCGGAACCTTTGAGCGTTGAAAATGCTGCTTATCGAATCTTTGGAATCTTAAATCTCACAGTGTATGACAAAATCCAGGATGGGGATGTTGAGCCACTTTGCCACTCAAACCTTCGTACTGTTGTCCCTTCAGAGTTTGATATGTCACAACCCCTGCCGGTAAGCAAACCAGGTTTTGTATCTACATCAGTCACCGTTCATCCTGTGTGATGATAGAAACATACGATTGTCCATGTCAAACAACCTGTCCTGGACAAGAAGGGAAAGAAATTAGC